>PVIR01018395.1:0-33458 GCA_004026965.1 Petromus typicus | reverse complement strand
AATCCTCCTGCCTCTGCCTCCCAAGTGCTGGGATTACAGGCGTGAGCCACCACGCCCGGCACTGTGGTATGTGGTACTGGTTGCTGCTGGGTGTGGGTCTCCACACCCAGTATTGTTATGTGGTTACCGGGGAATCGAACCCGGGCCCTTGCGCTTGCAAGACAGGCGCCGGAACCACTGAGCTAACTCCCCAGCCCCCTGCCTTTTATTTTTTGAGACAGGATTTTGTTTTGCAGGTCAGACTGGCCCTAACCCAGGCAGCCTCCAACTCACAGCAATCCTCCTGCCTCTGCCTCCCCAGTTCTGGGATTACAGGCGTGAGTCTCCATACCCTGTATTTGTTATAGTTGTATGTGGTTACCGCGGACCACAGGCCCTTGGGCTTGCAAGATAAGCACTGGAACCACTGAGCTAAATCCCTGGTTGTGTTTTTTTCCCCCTGCTTTTAAGAGAGAAATGGATAAAAACTCCTCAATCTTTAACCCTAACACTCTCAGTAGATGAGTTTGCTTATTTGATATGCTCATCAGGCCTTGATTTGATTTCTGACCCCTATACCTACTAGTTAGTGCTTAGTTGCTTCTTTTTGACTTGACTTTTCTATTACATGCCTTGCCACAAAGATATAACCTCTTTAAAACCTAATATAGCAGGTGGTAATAATCTATAGTAGGTTAGCTTTTATTTGCTTTTACTGAGTACCAGGCACTGGGCTGAGCCCTTCATCGGCGTGATTTCCCTGGGTCCACATATAATAGCACTTTAGATTGGTATTGGGATCGTTTCCATGTTCCAAATGAAGATACTGAGATTTAAAGAGACTATTTTCCTTTTCCATGGTCTCACAGCTAGTAAGTGGTGGAATTAAGATCCAAGCCCAGGCTGTGAATCTGAAATTTTTACACTTAGTCTCTACAAAGTCTGTTGAGTGTATCTTAGATATTGAGGCGATGTGAGTTTCTCTTTTTTTGCCATCTTTGCTATTTCCTGCTATCTGCTTCTGGTTTTATTTTATGCTTGCCTTTTATCTCAGAGAAGAGATTTTCTGCACCCTGAGCCATTGCCTCTCTGCTCTTCACACTCTCCTGACATCAGGCACCCTTTTTAACTTCTTCTGCAGAGCTTTTTATTTTTATTTATTTTTTTTTTTTTTTGAGACAGGGTCTCGCGTTGTAGTTCAGACTGGCCCTGAGCTCAGCCTCTCATCACAGCAATCCTCCTGCCTCTGCCTCCCGAGTGCTCGGATTACAGGCATGAGCCACCACGCCCGGCACTGTGGTATGTGGTACTGGTTGCTGCTGGGTGTGAGTCTCCACGCCCAGTATGGTATGTGGTTACTGGGGATCGAACCCCGGTTCTTGCGCTTGCAAGACAGGCGCCGGAACCATTGAGCTAAATCCCCGGCCCTCTGCAGAGCTTTTTAAATCTCTTCTCTGTGCATATTTCTCTGCTTTAGGAAGAACAATTTTTCACTTCCTCTCAACATCATATTTCTTAACAAGCAGTCATTGACTATTCACTTCTACCACCTTATCTTCAGTCCTTGTAGCTAGTATCCTTCTCCTCACCAGTCAGGGACACAGGAGGAAAAATGTGTGATTTGTCTAGAACAAGAAAGAGCAAAGAAGTAAGACATTGGGAAGCTCAGGCTAGTGATCCTGACTTCCTCTGGGAACAGTGGGCAAGTTTATCCGCTGGGAGTGTGGGAACTGAGAAACTGGAAAACCACTTTTGAGGATCTAAAAAGGCTACTTGATCAGGTAGAAGTCAGTGGACTGGTAAAGAACTACCAGAGTAGGCACTGCTGACAAAAGTATCAAGTGTCTAACTGCCACTCCACCTACCATGTTTTTTATATAGACAAAGGAGCATGTTACATTCATGCTGAGTCAAGTTTTGGCAGGATCTGTGCAGGACAGGACATGGGCCAGGAAATCGATGCTTGCTAGAACACTGCTCAAGTGACCACCTCCAAGGCAGTGCGGGGTAAGAATGACAGTGTTGATACCTGCAGGTCAGAGGTTTGGTTTTGGATTGTTTACTTAGAAAGCTTTGCATTCATTCAGTGACGATTTCTTTAGCGCCTGCCATGGTCAAGATGTAGGAGGGCCAGCCATGGTGGCACGTGCCTGTAATCCCAGCACTCAAGAGGCCAAGGCAGACGGATTGCAAATTAAAGCTCAGCCTGGACACCTCCGTCCCCAAAACAGGCTGGAACAGAGCTCTTAAGTGAAGGCTCCAAGCTGAGTCCCTAGTACTACCAAAAAAGAAAAAACTCTCTGGCCTTGATGCGACATATTAGGGGTATCACATATTGGGTGTGGGGTTTAAATCCGCTTGCCACGTACAAGGGCACAAAAATTAGAACAAACATAATCCCTGCCCCGAATAGTTGATAGTGAAAACTCACATGAACATTTATAGAAGCATGATGAGGGAAGGTCATGTCACCTGGATTGAAGTCTGCGTAAAGAGGAGAAGAGCTGAGAATGGCTCACTAGGAATGTTCCGCACGGTGGCAGGAGTAAACTTCGCCTCTGTGGCTTGCCTCTCCTAGAGTATGAGCTCTCGGAAAAATTACTCGCGCAGAGGCTGCATCTACCTGGAACTCAGTGCCTTTCTTTTTTTTCTTCTTTCGTAATGTTTGACTATCTCTATCCTCAGGTGGAAGAAGCAGGGCAGGTGTTCCTGTTAATGAAAAAGGACTATCGAATCTCCCGAAATGTCCGCCTGGCCTGGTTCCTCAATCACCTGCATCAAACTGTGCAGGCCACACCTCAGGAGTTGCTGGTAAGGTCTAGAAAGGGGACAGACAGACTCCAAGTCTAGACAGAACAAGTGGCGTTGCTCACAAGATGACTCCCAAAGGGAAATGTGTTTAACACTTTTTCCAGATAGTGGAATGAAGAACGAATGGTTGGTCATTTGGAATTAGAACACAGTCCAGGGAACACTTTGTCCCTGGCACTTTAGATTGGTATTAGGATTATTCCTACTTTATAGATGAGGACACTGGAGCTTAAAGAGGTTAAGTGCCTTTTATGCAATCTCACAGCTACTATGTGGCCAAATGGGGATTCAGGAAAGAAAGTGCTGACCCGTTGCTGACCCTTTCCCTTTTTTCTTCATCGTAATTGCCAGCTTCAGTCTGAGCAAGAGCTGGAAGTCCTCAGTGTCCTGCCTCCTGGGTGGCAACCAGATGAACCAGTGGTCCCGAGGCCATTCCTCCTTGTACCTTCTACACGAGTCACCTTCTTGGCTTGGCAGTATCGATTTGTCATTGAGCTAGACCTTAGTCCCTCTACTAGCATTGTGGTAAGTGGTTGGAGGGCAACAGTGGGTAGCGAGGAGGGTGGGGAGTGAGAAACAAAGAGCAGGGTCTGGGGAAGGTGGAAACTTATGCCAGCCTCCCTCTGTGGGAAGGAGACTGGCTTTCAGAGGAATGACGAGCATGCAGAGATCACCCCATTCCACCTGAGGCATATTTGGCTGTGTAAATCTGTCCTAAGATAAGCTGACCCATGGAAGCTGCTTGCTTTCGCCCTCTGCTTGGTGGGCTGCCTTTGGACACCTCTAAGAACTCTTTATCCGCATTGCCTTCAGGATGATTCCACAGGGGAGATCTTGTTTGATGAAGTTTTCCATGCCCTGTCGCGCTGCCTAGGCGGGCTGCTCCGGCCCTTCCGAGTGCCCGGATCTTGCATTGACTTCCAGCCTGAGATCTACGTGACTATCCAAGCCTACTCCTCCATTATTGGCCTGCAGTCTCACCAGGTAGTATCTTTTTCCAAAGTTGACGCTTCTAGACATGTCCAGGCTATAGCCCACAGGCCACTTGCCCTCCTTTTTAATTTAAATATTATAATAGCAAATATAAAAAATAGGAAAGCTTCATTACTTGTATATAGTAACTATAGTATGTATTTTATATGCAGCCTAAGATAGTTAGGCTATCTAAGATAGTTCCTCTGCACTCAGTATGGCTCAGGCAGCTGAGAGTGGTGGTGCACACCTCTAGTACCAACACTCAGGAGGCTGAAGCAGGAGAATTACTGCAAGTTCAAGGCTAGTCTGGGCTACATAGTGAGTTCCAGGCCACCCTGAAATACATAATGAAATCTTGTCTTAAAAAAAAAAACAAAACACAACGGAGACAAGGCAAAATGTTTGGCATGCCTGAAAATTTCTGATAGGCTACCAACCAAGAACTGTTCCTGTCACTGCTTTTTGTTCTGTTAGTTTCTTGAATCTCTTTTCTAGTGATTGTTATGAACCTTTCTCCCCTTGAAAAGACTCAGTTCCTGTGATCCTAGAGAACTTGACTTCACTATGTATGTACTTTAGGTCAGTTGAACAAATCCCTCCACGCCCCATAAATCTCTTTGGTTCTGGCTCCTGGACATCTATTTGCTCTGTTCCCTACCTACCTCCTTCAGTTCTGACAGATGGTTTTTGGTGTGCTGACTCCTGGCACAACCTCCAGGAGCAGATCCTTTGGAATAGTTTCGTGATTTTTGAAATGATATTCAGACATGATTTCTTTAAAGGATGGGGAGAGTAAATTTCTTTGAGGGTCTTATGAACTGTTGGGTGTAATGCTGACTATACAGATAATTACAGGGCTAATCTGCCACCCAGGCAACCTCTCACAAGACACTCCTTTTGGATAATGGCCAAGTCTGTAACTGGAATATCTGTTTTGGGCTTAGATAAGCATTGGCCCAGTTTCCTCTCATCCACCTATAACTGCCTTCTACTCGTCGGTAGGAGCTTCCCCTGAACCTGCACCTGATGGCTATACTGTCACCTTAGCCATCAGATTTGTTTGGATAGATATCAGAAATAGCATGTGAAGGTCAGAAACATCTGATAACAGAGTTGGTGCATGCCAGATCCCAGGCCAGGGCTGCCAGCCTTTTGCCTGAGTTCGTTATCCTCTTCTAGCATAATCTTGAGCCTAGTGCTTGTGGGCTGCATCCGCAGACAGAGACCAGGCTCTACTGGCCCTGAGAACCCAGGTGGGGAGAGCATGAGTGTTACATAATCACTCATAACTAGCTCCACTTGACAAGCACTGACCGAAGCCTGATAATGCCAGGCCATGCTAGGTCCTAGAGGCACAAGTGAATCAGACACTGTCTTGTCCCGATGGGAGAAGTTAAAAGTTGAGAACAGGAAGCTGATATTAAAGAAGGTAATTTCAGTTGAATGTGATAAGAGCACTGATGAGTTTGACGTGGGCGCCGTGGGAACACTAAGAGCAAGCTTCCAACCAATCCTGCGGTGGTACCTGGGTAGTCTTTTAGATGAAGCAGCATTTGAACTGAGTCATGAAAGCATTGAAGTTAACCATCCAACGAAGAATCCGTGTCCTTACAGAGACACGAGCCAGAGCCTGTCTTCTCGGTTACAGGTGTTTTAGGGTGGTGTGTATCACTCAGCTTTGATGGTAAAGTGTGAATATGGGGAGACAGTAGAAAAGAGACTAGAGACATATGTGGGAGACAATTGCAGAAGGCTAAATGTCGTGTGAGCCCTTAGTCCTTTATTTCATAGAGGAGTTTAGTTTGGTGGTTAACAGCTCCAGATCTTTGCCTGTGTTTGCCTCCTGGCTGTGTGCCCTTAGGCCAGTGTGTGTCCTTACGCAAGTTACTTGTGCACCTGGATCTTTTTTTTTATGGGTTATTGGCAGCACCTGTATTATGTAGTGATTGAGTTAATACCTGTCGGACACTAAGAAGACTGCCCGATGCTTGGAAAACATGCAGTATGTTAGTCATTAAAACAGATATGCCATAGGTAGTCGGGAAGCACTGAAAGTTTTGAATGGAAAATGACAGATTTGTACCCAAGGAAGATCACGCTCATCAGTGGCCAGTGTGGAAAGTGGGTTGGGAGACAAAGTCTGGATGAGTGGGAAGAACAGGTGCATTATTGCTGCATGGAGAGAGGATGAGGCCCGACCTGGCATAACAACGATAAGGAGAAATGTTTCCTCGGGTGGACCCGGGTGATTAGTTAGCCCTGAGTGAACCCCTACATTTTCCTATAGTTCCTTCAAGATGGATCCTGCCAACTTCTCATGGTGAATGTAATCTTGTGTATTGTAAACATGTACTAAGAAAATAAAAAAGATGTATCCTACTGCTCTAAAAAGAAAAAAAGATTGAATTTCATTGGTCATACATGTTCCATAAAAGTTACATTGAAATACAAAAAAGGGCCTGGTGTGGTGATGCACAGTTATGAACTCAGCACTTCGAAAGCTAAGGTGAGGGGTCACAAATTTAAGCCCCATCTGGGCAGTTGAGCAACTTAATGAGACCTTGCCTTAAAATAAATAAAAATGGAAAGGGCTGAGGATGTGAGTCAGTACAAAAGCTCTGGCTTCAGTCCCCAGCACTGAAAAAATAAAGGAAAAATGACTCACCCACAGTGTAACACTGCAGAATAGCAAGTGTTAACATTTGACAGACTTCCTTTGTAGTCCAGTGAATGTATGTTGGTTTTCCTCACCATCTGCCTTCATGCAGAGAGAGAGGAGAACCATGAGGTGCATTCCAGATGGTGGCTTCATGTCTTTTTAAATAGTGGCAGCACTATTACATATCACAAGATGGTCTTTGAAAATGTGACCTTTAATAACAGCTTACTATTTTATTCTATTTCATCTCAATGTATCTGGGCAACCTCTTATCATTAGCGAGTTGGGTCATACCACTGTTTTTTTTTTTTTGAGACAGGGTCTCGCTTTGTCGTTCAGGGTGGCCCTGAACTCAGCCTCGAACTCACAGCAATCCTCCTGCCTCTGCCTCCCAAGTGCTGGGCTTACAGGCATGAGCCACCATACCCAGCACTGTGGTATGTGTTTCTGATTGCTGGTAGTCATGAGTTTCCAAGCCCAGTATTGTTGGATGTGGTTACTGGGGATTGAACCCAGGCCTTTGGCTTGCAAGATAGGCACCGGAACCACTCAGCTAAATCCCTGACCTGAGTTGTACCACTTTTTACTCTTCTAAACAGTACAGAGATACAAACATCTTCCTGTGGTTCCAGTTCTGCTGCTTCTCTTTCCATTTGTCTTCTTTCATGTTTGCAGAGTGGGACAGGATCCCACTTTCCCTCTCTGGTTGCTGCCACCCCACCCCCAGCCAAGAATAGAGAATAAAGTTTTTCCATAGGAAGGCAGGGGTCAGGGAGAAAAGTGGGCATGTGGGGACGGGCCATAGGACTGTGGTAGGGAGAGGAGGGTGAAACCCAGGAGCCTGTGCAGAGACAATAAAGATGCTAGCAAAGGGACAGAAGACAGAAGGTTCAAGATAAGATGGAGAGATTGGCTGTGGGGAAAAATAATGAAGAAAACCCTTCCTCCAGAGCCTGCAGGGTGATTTGCAGACAGATGAAGGGAGCAGCATACCATGCCCTTTGGTTACGGTCAGCTGGGAGTTCGTAATGATCTGACTTCTTGCCGCTTGAAGAGGGAATGCAGATTACCTGCTGAAAATAAAGAGGAGGAAGAAGCATTCATTGGGGGAATAAAGGGAGGCTTTTGAGCTTAAGAGAATAGAAAAAATCTATAATAGCTTCTGTGTGCAGTGTACTTAGAGATAAAAAAGAATGAAAAATATGTGCATTGCAGTTAAAAAAAGCTTTGCCAGACTGGGATGGGACAATTTACAGATGGCCTCCTGTGTGGTGTGGGAAGGTCTTACAGCACCCCCATGTGGGAGGTTGGGGAAGCCTAAGGTAGAGGGTGGAAGCAAAACAAAGCTGCGACTGACCCCAGAGTGAAGTGACGAATGGCCGGGGTGTGGGGTGGACCACAGTGTATCCAGACTGAGGACTGCTGGACTTGACCAGAGGAGGCCCTGGCTGGGGAGTTCTGCCTCCAGTCCTGTTGGATGGAAAGTCAGGATCCGGAGGGAGCGATGGCCATAAATGGAGAAAGCCGAGGTACAGTGTCCAGTGCCCTCCTGTCCATCCTGGCTTAGTCTTTCCCTTGGCTTCTCAGGTGCTGGTGCAAGGCTGCCTTCTGGACCCCTCCCAGCGGGAGGTGTTCCTGCAGCAGGTGTATGAGCAGCTTTGCCTCTTTGAGGACAAGGTGGCCACCACACTGCAGCAGCAATGTGACCCCCAGAGCCAGGTACGTGGGAGAGAAAGAGGCCAGAAGCTACTCGGAAGGAGGGCAGCTGAGGATGGAGGGCGGAAAGAGGAATAAGCAGCTAGAGAGGGAAAGGCTGAAATATCCTCGGAGCCAGGGGCAAAGTGAGCCAAGGACAGGTGTGCAGCTGAGCACTCACGACAGGCCCCTCGCACACATTCCCCAAAGACTCTTGAGGGAGAAAATACGAAGGCCTTTGGCTTGTGTTTGCTTAGTCCTGGGACTTCTTTCCCCGTGGGTCTGAGAAAGCAATCGTGGGTGACTCTGATCTCTAGTTAGCAGTTAGTCGGGATAGCGGGATAGGGCTGTTTAGATTCACTAGCGTACTCTATCTCTTTACTTTGGCCACCGAGAAGTGACCAGACAGCAGTTCTGTGTGCCTGATGACTCGTATACAGCTTGATTATAATTACTATAAATTATTCCCTGATGGCCAGGAACTGCTGTAAACTTTTCCTCACCAAGACCATGTAGTCAGTGATGAGAAATATGGGAAAGAGCCCTTCCTGGCAAAAAGTGGTGAACTTTGTATAGCTTGATGCTTTGCCTGGTGCTAGGCTCTTTTCCATCCAAGGTTCAGCATTGGAGCCCAACAGAACCCACTGCAGGGTAGGGGGGTTAGGGTCTTCACAGGACTAGACCTGCCTGGCCTGGGCAGTAGTGGGCTGTGTGTTCTGGTTTTTGGGATAGCTCAGAGGTCGAGCATGTGCCTAGCATGGGCACAATCTCCAGTATTGCTAAAATAGAGACGAAAAGTAAATAAACTCTGGTTTTGCTGTGGTCACTAATGCCGTTTCTCCTGTTCTGTCTTTCCTATAACTCTCGACCAGTTGGAAGATCAGTCCCCAGACTCAGGGGAGCCCCTGGGCCGGAAAGTAGGACTCTCCATGGTGACAGCTGATCTTGGGCTGGTCAGTATGATTCGTCAGGGCATCTTGGCGCTGCAGTTACTGCCCTCAAACTCTAGTGCAGGTCAGTAGGAAGAATATTTGGGGGCATGGGGAAATGGATCTAGGAAGGGTGGGACAATATTGGCAAAGATAGAGGCTTGCCAGACTCTGTGGGCCCCAGGAAAGGAATCTGTTTCCTTCTTTCCAAAATGCAAGTGTGGACTAGTGTTTGTCTCAAGTACCCTCAGCTTTGGTAACCAGTAGGAACCCTTGGGGAAGGAATGGAGCTCCAAGGAAATCACCTAGAGGACTCATCTTGCATCAAGAAGTAGGCTGGGCATGGTGGCACATGCCTGTGGTCCCAGCTACTTAGGAGGTTGAGAATGGAGGATCCCAAGTTCAAGGCCAATCTAGACAACTTAGTAAAACTTTATCTCAAAGTATTTTTGTTTTTAAATGAAAAAAAAAAAGGCTAGGGGCATAGCTCAGTAATAAAGTGCTTGCCTAATATGCTTAAGTGTCTGGATTCAGTCCCTGTTCCACAAAAAGGAGTAAACAGGAGGGTAAAGGAGAAGAGAAGGTGTTTGAGGTTCATAAATCACATTGGTGGGTGGAACTGAAGTCTTCAAGACCTGGTTGGTTGTTTGCCGCTCTGTGACTGGTGTGGTTTGTTCCCACTTCAGGTATCATTGTGATCACAGATGGAGTGACCAGTGTTCCTGATGTTGCTGTGTGTGAGACGCTCCTGAACCAGCTCCGCAGTGGCACTGTGGCCTGTTCCTTTGTGCAGGTGAGTACTTTACAGGAAGAGGGAGAAGGAAGTAAAACATCTCACAGAGTCAGGTAGGGCCAGTTATTTTCTTGTGGGCAAGATTTCTCAAGTGAAGCTGATGACATCATGACCTGAGAGAAAAGTGTTGTGTTCAGAGCAAGTAGTGTAGGGGGAGGACTCCCTGTCACCTTTCCTTAGGAGTGGGACACATGTTATAGGAAAAAAGAGGAATTTGAAGACTGAGTCAGGTTTCCTGTGCACACCTGTGTGGTCCTGTGTGCACCTTTATTTAAGTTACTGTTTTGGTCGAAAGAGTCAGAAAACCCAGCTCAAACTAGCTAAGCAAAGAAGAGAGAAACCATATTCAGGGATCTGCAGCTAGTTTGGCTCATGGACTGCATGAGGCAGGAGGCGAGAGCTATGGAAAGCAAGCTTCAAAGGGTAGCCAGGGCTGAAGTGTGAAAAGCTGGTTCTGCTGTATTGAGTTTCAGGGGAGTCCCATGGGTGATGGAGAAGTCACTAGTTAAGTTATAGAAATCACTCTGCGGCTGAATGGGGGCAGGGAAGCTGTTCGTTGAGCTATCCAGGTGAAAGAATGAGAGCCTAAATTGGGAGAGGTAGGGATAGGAGGATTAAGAAAATCACCAGATGTGGTGGCGATTATACTCTATACACCTCTAACACTAGTGCTTGGGCGGCTGAGGCAGGAGGATCACTGTGAGTTCAACGTCAGCCTGGGCAACATAGTGATGCCCTGTCCCCGAAACACTGGGGAAAAAGAAAGGTGGAGGATGAAGAGGTGGCATCGGTACAACGGAGGGGGGCGCTTAAGGGGGAATGAGAAGTTAAGGATGAGACCATGCTTGCGATTTCGGCGATAACTGGGTGGTGGACAGTTGGAGTATAGGGGAGGTCAGGATGGTAAACTCAGGATTGTGTGTGTTCTGTGCGAGGTACCTGTGGTCTGACATAGTGGAGCGGTTAAGAACAGGGACCTCTGGAGTTAGTCGTGCCTGGGGTGCATCCTGGCTGTCCTCATTGTCTCTGCCACGTGGAGCACATTATTTTGCCTCTACGTTGGATTCACTGTAAATGGAGACTATAAAAGGACCTGGCTTTTTAGGTGAAGATGGTGCATTTAAAGGCAGGGCATAGTGCATAATTATGTAATAAATGCCTGCTATCTGCAGCAATTTCATTTGGATATGCAGTCCTTGATACTCAAGAAGCAGCAGTAGTTGAGAGATAGAGATTTAAGAATCATCAGGCTACAGATGGTAATTGAGAAGGGGTCCCTGAAGACCCTTGAGAGAGACCAGTATTTAAAGGTCTTTCATAGGAAGAGAGCCCTAAGAAGAAGGAAGGGAAATAATCATATAAGAACTAGGAAATTCAAATGTTCGAAAATTCAGAGGTTTGGAAAAAGGAGTAACATTGCAGTATGCAGCAGAATGATCAAATAGGAGGAGGAATGAAAAGTGCCTTTTAGATTTAGTGATTAGGACGTCATGGGGATCTTTTTCAGAGCCATTTGGCTAAAGAGGCAATGGGGAATGATTGATGCAGATCAAAGGGTAGGTAGGAGAGAAGGAAATAGAGTGTTGACACAAGACACTCTACTGTTCGGATCAAGTGGGAAATGAGAGGGAGAACAGTAGCCAAAGGGAAGTACAGGGTGGAAGGAGGGGTGTTGTTCTGTTTGGTTTGGTTTTTGTTATTTAAGCTAGAGACTTAAGCTTGATTTTAAGGGGCCATCATGAAGAAGGGTTTGAAACTTAGGGAAAGAAAAAGAAGCCAAATGCAGTAAATCCCCTAAATTGACAGGAGGGCATTGGCTCTAGAAAGAGATAGAAGGATTCTTTGAGAACAGGCAAGTAGTGTTTCATTCCTTGATCCTAGGGGGTGTAGAAATGAAGGTGTAGGTAAATTCTGCCAAGGGCTTCGGATTCCTCTGTGCAGTAAAACATGGCAGATACTGTAAGGAAGGGAGGCCAGTGCTGAGCAGAAGGGAGAGTCCTGGGCACAGCCCTGAAGGAGTGGTGGATGGACTGTCACGGTTTGTTGTGATCTCACTCTCCATAATTGCACGCTGTTCTTCATTTGGGCACCAGTGCTTGAGCAAGTATAGAGATTGTGGTCCTGGTTGGGCTTTTGAGGTAGGAGTAGAGCAAAAGAGAGAAGGCCAGGAATTTAAGAAAGATGCTTGCGAAGTTGCTTGAATATAGGGTCCAAGCTAAGTTTAGAAAGGGTTAGGCTGGTGCTGATATGGAGAGAATAGAGCCTGAAGGCCTCGCAGACCTGCCTTGACAGGAAGCATTAGGAATAGATAGAAAGAAGCTACAGGATTAATGCCGAGCTGTAGGATGTGGCAATTTGGGATTGTGGACATGAATTCTTTCCAAGTGAAGCAAAGAGCCAGTGTGTAGCCAGCAAGTGGGTGAGTGGAATGAGATAAAGGATAAGCTGAATGAGGAAGGCACGGTGGCGCACACCTGTAACCCCAGGACTCAGGAGGCTGAGGCAGAAAATCATCATGAGTTCAAGGACAGCTGGAACTACACAGCAAGACCTTGTCTCAAACAAACAAACAAAGAAACAGCTGAGTGGCCAGGGAGTGAGTCATCTGGAGCAGATCGACATACATTTCTCACACAGGCTAGTTGGCCAGTATTGAAGCTTTGTGAGCTCCTCATGTCCGGGCCATGTGGCTCTTCTGTGTACGGTAGCATGAAAGCAGCCCTAGACTGATGCAAGGCAAATGGGCATGGCTGTGTTCACATAAAATTTGATGACAAAAATAGATGATGTGCTAGCTTTGGCCTTTGGTATTTGTAATGTAGCAATTTCTGACCTCTAGCCTGAGCGTTGGACTTACCAGAAAGCTCAATTGCAATATAGATTCAGTCCCCACCCCAGACCTCTGCATTTTAACAAATCCTTTGGGGGTTACAGATGCACCCTCCAGTTTGAAAAGCACCTTATTAAGGCACCTTGCCTCAAGCAACTAAAAAATAAGTACACTCTGAGGTCTCCCAGGATGATGAGAGGAAGCAAGTGATTGAGTGGCCACAGTTTTTCACGGAGAGAAGCATATGCAATGTCGAGGAAGAAAGGGCAGAAGATATGGAGCTTGATGGCACAGGATTCAGATAGGCGAGCTCCAGGAGGGCTTGTGCTGGGCAACGGTCTATTCCTGAGCAGTGGTGGTCCAGGGCATGCGCACAACAACCCAACCTGCCTCCCTCTTGCAGCTCCTTCTCTCCTGTGCCTCTGGTGGAGCAGGGTCTCCACTCACTCACTCTTTCCAGGTGGGAGGTGTTTACTCTTACGACTGCAGTTTCGGCCACGTGCCCAATGTGGAACTGATGAAGTTCATCGCGATGGCAACATTTGGTTCCTACCTGTCCACTTGTCCTGAGCTTGAGCCCAGCAGCCTGGGTCTGACTGTCTACCACAGGGCATTTCTGCTCTACTCCTTCCTACGCAGCGGAGAAGCCCTGAACCCAGAGTATTACTGTGGTGAGAGCTGGTGGAGGGTGTGGGAAGGGCCCTGTGCAATGGGGCCAGAGATTTGCAGGCTGGGCTTTGAGAGGACTGGAAATCTGCATGGGACTGGCCACATGGGCATGTTCTCTCATGGCGATTTTGGCGTATGCTGTGTGGGGGTGTGACCTGTCATCCCGGCATTTGGGAGTCTGAGACAGGAGGATCACTGAGGTATAACACCAGCATACCTGCATTTACCTTGCATAGCAAGACCTTGCCTCAAGCAACTAAAAAATAAGTACACAAATGTGTCTTCCAGGCTCTCAGCACCGCCTGTTTAATGAGCACTTAGTCTCCGCAAGCAGCAATCCCGCCCTTGCCCTGCGTCGGAAGAAGCACACTGAGAAGGAGGTGCCAGCCGACTTGGTCAGCACTGTTTCTGTCCGGCTGAGGGAGGGCTACAGCATCCGAGAGGTCACGCTGGCCAAAGGTAACTCTCTCTGGGCTGCAGCAGTATGTCAAAGGTCTCTGAGAACCGATGTGTGGACAGATAGCTACTGAACAGTGCAGAGGACACCTGTACATCACCTTATTACTCCCCAAAAATCTGTTTGTGCTGGTTGTTGGACCCTGGGACCCAAACGTCTGGAGCCATGGTTGGAGCCTCTGCCCAGCCTAAGTTCCATGGGGCGGGGTTTTAGATGGACCCGGTCACAGGCCTGGTGTCCTCTGCCTTCCTCACTTACTGGCCTCGTGCTTCCCCTGCAGGAGGTTCCCAGCTTGAAGTGAAGCTGGTGCTGCTATGGAAACACAACATGCGCATCGAGTATGTGGCCGTGGCCCCCTGGCCCCTGGAGCCCGAGGGCCCTCGAGGGACGCGAGTAGAAGTCACCATGGAAGGTGGCTATGACATTTTGCATGACGTGTCATGTGCACTAAGGCAACCCATTCGCTCCTTGTATCGTACCCACGTTATCCGCCGGTTTTGGAACACACTGCAGAGGTATGTGAGGTCCTCACCCAGTGAGGGATGCCCATTTGTTACGTGGAGGGACAGACTTACGAAGCTGGAATCTGGGAAGAGAGACTCAGAGCACCAGGCTTGTGTCCACCGATCCTTGGTTCCCTGGGATTCCCCTCAGCTGCACCCAAGCTGTGGTTGATGTTTGGCCTTCGTTCTGCAGCATTAACCAGACGGACCAGATGTTAGCCCACCTTCAGTCCTTCTCCTCAGTGCCAGAGCACTTCACACTTCCAGACAGCACCAAGAGCGGTGTGCCGCTCTTCTACATCCCTCCTGGCTCCACCACCCCGGTAAGTGGCCTCTCGTGCCTAGCGACACTGGGCTTGCTCGGCACTTGAGATCCACCCTTTGTTCCTTCTTTCCCAAGTCTGAGGAACCTCCTGTGTCCTCCAGATGAGAACCATCTTTCCTCCTCCTAAGGCCTTGGAGAGAGTAGGATCAAAAAGAGAGGCTGTCTTCAACAGACCACAGGCATCTGACACATTGCAGAGTAGCAAGGGGGTGGTGTCCCAGCAGGCAACGGGTCCTTCACCCCGTCTGCAGGTGGATACTCTGCCTCCCCCACCCACCTTCACTTGTTGCCAGTCACCAAGAGCCGGTACCTAAAGACCATGGCTCCCTTGGTCCTGTGTGCTCTCCATACTCAGTCTCCAAGTGGCAGCCCAGCCCTGCAGTGATTGGTCACACGAATGTATGTGCACTGCCTCGTCGTGCAGTCCTGTCCTTCCTCAGCGACTTTCCTCCACAGTCAGGGACATAATCTGGACAGGTCCCGCACACTCTGGATTTGGCTGTACGAGGCTACACCGTCTGTCCTGGCTCAATTCTTCTGACCCGGCCTCTGTATCGGAAGTCCTTTTCTGCCTCTGTCCGAGACTGAGCAGTGCCCTTAGCCATCACTCGTTGCCTTTTCTGATTCCCAGAATGGAGTCTGCGGTAGTTCCGCTTGCTCTTCAGAAGCTGCACCCTGGTTCCCAGGAGAGCCCTTAGGTGTGCTGACGCTCTCCTGTGTCCCCAGGTGCTCTCTCTTCAGCACAGTGGTTCTGACTCATCCCATGCCCAGTTTGCGGCCTACTGGAAGCCAGTGCTGTCCATGGATGCCAATTCATGGCAGCGTTGGCTACACATGCATCGCCTGGTGCTAATCCTGGAGCATGACACGTGGGTACCCCAGGGCGAGGGCCAGAGCTGGAGCAGAGGTGTGGGAGTCGGGATGAGGGATGATGTGAGGGTGCCAGCTGTTGTGAAGTCTTCTGTTTCGTGGTCTCTGTAACTTCAGACAGGCCTAGAAAAAAGAAGTAGCAAGCTATACTGTCCCCAGGATTGGGGCGAGAGGTCTGGTCTCATTCAGCCACGCCTCTTTCTAGACCAATTCCCAAGCACTTGCACACCCCAGGCAGCAATGGACGCTACAGCACCATCCAGTGCCGGATCTCACACTCCTCACTGACCTCTCTGCTCCGGGACTGGAGCAGCTTTGTGCTGGTCGAGGGCTATTCTTATGTCAAGCTGCTCTCCAGGTGGGTAGAATGCTATCTCCTGCCTTCCCCGTCAGCTCACCCCACCTTCCCTCTACCCTTAGATATCACCCTCACTCCCTCCTAAGCCCATTTCCTTCCAGCCATAGGCTGCTCACTCCTCCTGTTTCTCTCCAGTGCCCCAGACCAGCCTCCCTCCTCCTTCTACATGGTCCGCATCATTTCCAAGGCTCCGTGTATGGTTCTCCGCCTGGGTTTTCCCATTGGCACACCAGCACAGGCCCGGCACAAGGTGAGCCGGGCCCTGACTGACTCCCAGACCAAGGAGACCTTGGATATAAGTGAGCTTCCTTTCCCCAACCCCCAAAGAGCCAGGTCTAGCAGGGAGAAGCAGCCCAGACCAAGTAAGGCTTAGAGTAGAGTTCTCTCATCTTCTCTGTGGACTCCTTCTGGACCTGTAAGAGAAGGGAGTAAGGGAACCTGACCACGTCTTTCCCACAGATTGTGTCAGACTTGCAGGAGGAGATCCTGCGTCTTCGTTTCCCCCACCGGGTACAAAGCAAAGAGCCAACACCCAAGGTGAAACGAAAAGGGCTGGGGGGCACTGGCGGAGGCAGTTCTCCCTCCAAGTCACCCCCCATGCTGGGGCCACAGCAGGCCCTGTCTGACCGGCCCTGCCTGGTTGTGCTCCATAAGCCACTGGACAAGCTCCTCATCAGGTTTGTGTTGAGGGTTGGAAGGGCCCCTGAGGACCTGAGGGAGGAATATGAGTAGAGATTAACTGGAGAGTTGCCCAATTTCCCAGGTATGAGAAGCTACCCCTGGACTACCGGGCGCCCTTCTTGCTGACACTGGAGCCACCAGGGCCACTGCCCTTGGTGTCGGGCCGCTCTGCTTCATCTAGCTTGGCATCACTGTCACGGTACCTGTACCATCAGCGCTGGCTCTGGAGTGTTCCCTCAGGCCTGGCCCCTGCCCTACCTCTCAGCGCCATTGCTCAGCTCCTGTCCATCCTCACTGAGTATGTCACCCAAGCCTGCCAGGCCACTGGGGTAGGGAGGAAGCAAGTGTGGGCTTCGGGTTCGGACATGGGCAGAAACCTAAACCAGACTCTTCCCTTCTCTGAGCCCCAGTGTCTAATACAGGCAGCTATGCTACTGCTGCCCCCCCCCCCCCGCCCTACTTCTTTTGGCCTCTGGGCCTATTTGGACCATTTGGCCCAAGGGACCATCACTCTGAGCAAGGGCCCCAGTGGTAAGGCTTCTGCAGGCAGGTGTGTCAGGGGACACTGCACTGACTATCTCTTCATCCCTCTTCTCACCCTGGCCCGGCCCCACCCTGCCCTGCCTTTTCTGGCCTTCAGAGTCCGACTTTCTGAGGGGTTCCACTTTGCCTGCAGTGGGGAAGGAATCATCAACATGGTCCTGGAGCTTCCAATTCAGGTGTGTGCCACTCCTCATGACACCTTTTCCCAAGAGCCATTATAATCAAAAGGACACTGTGAGCTGGGTGGGAAAACTTGGCCTGAAGACCCGGCCACTGTGAGCTGGGTGGGAAAACTTGGCTTGAAGACCTGTCCACGGTGAGCTGGGTGGGAAAACTTGGCCTGAAAACTTGGCCTCACAAGGGTCATCTCTCCAGAGGACGAAGGCCTGAGGCCAGAGTCATTGGACCATGGAACGTAGGAACTAAGACTTTGAGGGCCACAATTATGCCAGACCAGATTTATGTGCTGCCTGGAATTTGCCAATATCTCCATTTACCCACAGAATGCACCGCTGGGGCAGACTGTGGCTGAAGAGAAACACACGTGTGTGATCCAGTACATCCTCTTCCCCCCACATTCTACCTCCACCAAAGATAGGTTAGTTCTAGCCCTCCCTGGGAACAGCTGCTCTGCAGTCTCGCCTCTCCCTGCTGCACTGTGCCTTCCTGGCTGTCCATCCCAAGTTGGGGCAGGCAAAGTGCTCTTTTTAGCCATGCTATCAGGCAGATGCTAGTCCACAAATGTTGTGTGTGACTTGTAGCTGTCTTTCGTGCCTGCCTACTTCCAGTTCTCTGTGAGAGTTGCTCCTTTCCGTGAAGCTGTGCGTCAGATTTCTCTCCCCCAGGCTCAGAACCCTTCTTCTTGTAGTTTCTCAACAGATGATGACAATGATGTGGAGGTGGAGGCCCTGGAGGGAGACTCAGAGCTCAGTCTGGTCACTGAAGTGTGGGTCGAGCCACAATACGGGCGAGTGGGACCTGGCCCAGAAAGCTGGAAGCACCTGCAGGACTTGACGTACTCTGAGATCCCTCAAGCGGTGTGTGACCTCAGAGCCGTATCTGCCTCTTAGCAGATTGGAGCTCCTTTGAAGACCAGAGTGCATGGACTTCTGGGGCCCATTGAGTCTTTGTGTTCTGAGTGTCCATGACTCACTGGGCATCTTTGAGACCTGGAGGCTGGGGCTAGGAGGGGTTAACACCTGTCTTCTGATGTTTCTTCCCTAGCTCCACCCGAGGGATGCTGCCTGCATACGCTCTATGCTGAGCTTTGAATACCTGATTCAACTATGCCAGAGCAAAGAATGGGGTCCTCTGCCCCCAGAGCCACGGGTCTCAGGCGGTCAGTGGGAAGAGGGCTCCCCAGATAGAATCGAGTCGGCTGGGAGAAGCCAGCTTCAGACAGATGACCTGTGGCTTACATGACCTCTTGCCTCCTAGGACTGGACCAGGGAGGAGACACCTGTGTCCATGAGATCCCTTTCCACTTTGACCTGATGGGATTGCTGCCCCAGTGCCAGCAGCTGCAGATGTTCTTCCTTCTGCTTTCTAGAGGTGGGTGAACTTAGTACACACGAACTGCGCACCTGAGGGACCACAAGGCCTGGGCATATTGGAAAATAAAGAGAGATGAGTCAGTGACATACAAATGAGAGATGGGGCCGCAGCAGGCTAGAGGCTGAAGGAAGGGCTTTGCTGGTCCGCGCGGAGCCGGGGACACGGGCAGCAGGAGGCTCTTGGTACTGAGCAGAGTGTGTGTCGGGCAGAGCCAGAGGGTGTCTCTCTCGCCGAGGGGCCCTGTCCCGCCAACGACATGGTGCTGTGCCTGCTGCACAGCTGCCTGGGGCAGGAGCTGAGTGACCGGGAAATCCCACTGACGCCTGCTGACCAGGCTGCCTTCTTGAGTGAGGTGTTGCAGCGGAGCTGTTGTGATCCTGGTGAGCTCCCCGGCTTTTTTCCCACACCACACTCCAGCCCGGCCCAGCCCTTCCCCACCCCAACAGGACAGTTCTGTCTCTGAGCATTTCCCTGGCCTCCCCTCCCCCTCTCATCAGCTCAGAGCCCCACCTGTGCTGCCCCTGCCCTGTCTACCATCCCTGCCTCCATTGAAGGTGCAGAGGAGCCGCCAGTGGGAAGTCACAGGATCTCAAAGGATCAAGCAGGCAGCAGTGCCCATGCCGCTGGAGAGCAAGCTCTTCCTGCCCTGGTCAGCACTGGCTCTTCTCCCTGCATCTCTTACCAAGCTGAGCCCTCCCCTCACCACACATCCATGTCCAGCCTTCTGTTATACCTTCTCCTCTTGTTCTGGATCTCACACTGCATCTGAGATGAATGAGCCAGGGTGGAGGAAGGAGACAGGGCCTGGATATTCATGTGTGGATGGCTCTGACTTCCTGTTTCTCGCCGACAGAGTATAGGTCCAGAAGGTCTCAGGCCGCTCATCTCCTCCCAGCCCCCTCAGTGGCGCTGCTATGCAAGGCTTGTGAACCCCCAGCATGTGTTTCTGACTTTTCTCCCAGCTTCCTTCCCAGGTATCAACTTTGACTTCCACAAAGGCCCCCTCCCCAGGATACAAATCCCACTGATATCCCCTCTTTGCGTAAAGACCCCTGGAAAGAGCCCACCAGGCAGCCCTGGTTTATGCCTCTTTCTTCTTCAGACCTCCAGCGTCTAGCTGCCTATGGCCTGGAGGGACCCTCTCAAGATGAAACAAAACCTAAGTTTGGGGATTGGAGTGGGACTCCCAACCTGAAAGATCTGGGCGGAACAGGGGTCAAGATTGCCAAGTCTCCAGTGCCTGTTGTTAGTGTAACTCCGGCCAACAGTAAGGCTTCTTCTCAGTGGGAGGAGGAGGGGAAGAGGATAGAGGGCTTATAGACCATGGGGCACTTTTCCCACAGACAGTGTCCAGGAACACGGAGAGCTGAGCCCACCTTTTCGCCAGGACTTACAGCCTTACACTGGGCGACAGGCTTCCCAGACAGAGGGTACAGAAGGGCCCCGGACACGGTGTCCTGTCTATATCTATAACTGTTCCCTGGAAGCATTGAGGGAACAGATGGTTGGCATGCAGCCCCCTCAGGCACCTCGAGACCTCGTCTTCCGGTGAGTGCCCTAATGTTGACTTGTATCCTCTCCAGCCAAGGCCCAGGTACACACTCGTGGGTATAGACAAATAGGTTAATGGTCAGCTTCTTAGCTGTGTCCTCAGCTTCTTGGTCTTGTCCTGCCAGCTGCTTGACTCAAACTTGCTAGTTCATGAATATTTTGCACAGAGTCTAGGAATGTTTCACAGGAGTCTGGGTGGCCAGGGAGTCCAAGACATAACCTAGGGACATTGGTCAAGCTCTTTCTCCCCTCCCGTTTGAAGGACTCCATTCCTTGACCATCCGTCCACGTCTTCAGCCTGGATGGAGCCCAGATACAAAGAGGCAGCCACCCATTGTGCCTTGCTGCAGGAGTATGCACAGCGGTGCTATGTTCGTGGTGAGCAGGAAGGCCCTGTGAGGGAGGAGTGGGCTGTGAGTGGAGGCGAGACCGGAGCGACTGTCCCAGAACTGATACTTATGCCCATTCCACTTCTGTTAGGATTGTTCCGGACCTTGCAGCAAGCGCAGAGTGTCACCTGCCAGGACTTGCTGACAGCAGTAGATGCCTGTGAGGAACTGCTACAGGAAGTAGACATCACCCCTTTTTTGCTTGCACTGTGTGGCTACTCTTGGGGTTTGCCTCATGCACCCCCAAGCCCTGGTCCTCTCAGCCCCGGACTCTTCAGCAGCAGCATAGAGGAGGGCCTGGAGCCTCGGGAACGAGCTGTCCTGGCTTCTGAGTCCAGGTTAGGATTGTGTTTGGAAGATACCCTGGAGGAGGCACCGGGGATAGATGGGGGCTGGCACAGACTAGGTCCCTATACACAAGGACCTTGCAGCAGAGAAGCAGCAGAACTTTGCCACTGGCTTCCTGCTGTCCATGCAGCCTTCTGTCAACTCTTTGACTCTGGAAATAATCTTCCTCAGGTGTGGTTCCGTCTTTAACTTGCTGTGGTCTGATGAGCCAGTCAGGGCTAGGGTGCCAAAGGAAGGTAGGACTTGTTCTCAGGACCTTTATGCAATGGTGACAGTCTCTCTGGCTTAGCTGTGTGTCACAGAGCCCCGAACTCTTATCTTCTGCTCACTCCTGAGTCCTAGCTCACCATAGAGCTTGACCGATGCCTGCTGAAAGAAGTGCTTCGGGGACAGAGGGGAAAGGCCGGCGCGCAGACAGAACTGCTATTCTCTGCGCTGCGTTCCCTGTGGGGAAATAAGAATTAGAGTGGGAGTGACGCGGAGGACTCTGCACAGAACGGGAGCCTGGCACCCTCCCAGGGCTAGAGACCCTGCCTGTCATGCCCTCCTAAGTGAATGCATTTCCACCATCCTTGCTCCTCCTCCTGTCTTCTCCATTCATAGTGAACAGCACACCCTCCACCAGGGACAGAAGTCAGAAAACCGGGGTCACCCTACTCTGTTTCCTTTAAGAAATGCAGAGGTTAGAGCTGGAACACTGGGTTCATGCTTCCAGTGTCTTTTTGCCATTTGGGCTATTGTACTGATACCCTATAAACAGAGCCAGGTGTGTGCTGCTCCCTGTTGGTGGTTCTTAATACCCATGCACCTCTTGTGTGCATCCCACCGCTCGCCCAGCATAGAGACCGAGGACCTAAGTGAGCCGGAGTTCCCGAGCACTCGTGTCCCTGGCAATCCAGACCCTGGCCCAGAGATCTGTCTGACAGATGTCTGCCAGCTCAGAGGAGAGGCACACAACGCTCTCCATGGCCTCATCCAGGTATGAAGATTGCGTGAGGGCAGAGCAGGGGCAGGGGCTGGGTATGCTGTGTCCTGGTTAGTGGGGAAAGGAATACCTTCAAGACTGGCTGACTTCATAGCCTCCTTTTAAACCTCACAACAGGAGAAATTCCTGGAGATCAGTCGCCTCCATTTCCGCACAGTACCCTCCAATCCCCACTATTTCTTCTATTGCCCTCCATCCAGCCGGCGAGAGGTAAGTACCCTCCTTCCTTCCCTCCCCCATGTATCCACCCCGGAGTCCTGGAGGTCCTGTTTGGCTTGTCTAGGTGCTCCTGAGTTGGACCGAGCTGTCTCTTTTTGTCTAGGATGAGGGTCCCCGGGATCCAATAGACAGGAAAGTCAGTGACCTGGAGTTTTCTGAGGCTGAGCTCATAGGGGAAGAAGGTATGTGGGCAAGTAAGAGGATGTGGGAAGGGCCACTGCAAGCCAGTCTGGGGTCTTCACTGCTAGCAATGCCCATGACCATGTGACATGCACCAACTGCTAGGAGACACGTCTGCCTGCTGTGTGGTCACTGAGAGTGACCCAGAACTGGAGGTGGAATACCGTGAGAGCCGCGAACCAGACCTGGCACCTGCTGGGCTAGACTCTGCCTCACTGTCAGACGCAGATACTGTGAACCCTGACGAAGATTCTTTTAGTATCTTGGGAGGCGACTCTCCCGTCGGGCCTGAGAGCCTCATGCATGACCTGCCACCGCTCTTCCTGCACCTCACATGTTCCGTGCGGCTGCGTGGGCAGCACAGCTCAGTACCTGTGTGCAGCCTGCCTACCTGCCTGGGTGAGTTTGGGGGAGCCCAGGAGAGTGTCCACTCCTCCAGGGGTGGAGGAGAACCCAGCACATTGGTGGCGAACCTTGCAGACATGTGCCGCACCCAGTGGTTTACCATTGAAAAATCTAAAAGGTTCACCATCATTCGCCTGGTAGTATGACTGTTTAGCACTTAAAATTTAGAGTCATGCTTTTCCCACGAGCCCCTCATTTCCTCCCTTTACAGGCCAGGTGCTTTCCAGTCTGGAGGGGCCTCTGATTGGAGGCCGAGTTCCCCTGAGGGATCTCAGTGTGACTCTGGACGTCTTTGTGCTGACCCTGCCCTTGGAAGTAGAGCTTCCCCCATCCTCGGACCCTCAGCACTATCGGTATGGTGGCAGCTTGGGGCCGAGGGCTCGTGGGAATAGAACCATTAACGAACCTGAGGAGCCCTGGGAACTAAGACCTTGAAGAGGCCCGGTGTTAGCACCTAACCTTTGATTTTTATTTTTTATTTTTTTTGAGACAAGTATCTCACTATATAGTTGAAGCTGGCCTCAAACTCCTGCCTCTCCTTCCTGAGTGCTGAGATTACAGGCATACACCACTATGCCCAGTTCTAACCTTTGACTTCTGTTCCCACCTTGTTCAGGTCAACATCTGAGAGCAGTGCTTCATTCCCACGTTCCCCAGGGCAGCCATCATCTTTAAGATCCGACGATGGTCTGGGGCCCCCATTGCCGCCCCCAGAAGAAGAGAGGTACATATTTTATCTCCCTTTCAGAGTTCTTCACTCCTCCTCAGCTTTGTTTTCCAGAAACCAGTATCTAAACCTCTCTTGCACTTAGGCACCCAGGACTGGCCAACTTGGCCATGCCCCACCGATTGGCCATTGAGACAACTATGAGTGAGGTGAGGTCCACCTCCCCAGTGACAGCCCCCAGTGCATAGCTGAGGCCTTTTCTGGCATGTGAGAGCGGTACCTCTCTCGGGCCATTGTCTTCACTCTGGAAGTGAGGTGATGCTCACTGGGGAAGGGAGGCTTCCTTCGCCACCTCCCATGTTGTTCTCTGGCTGTAGATCCGCTGGCTGTTAGAAGATGAGATGGTGGGAGCACTCCGAAGAGGGGGCATCCCCCAGGGTCCTGCCCTGCACCGAGTGGCTGCCCATATCCATAGCTCTCCTGGACGCGCCACCTGCCTTCGCCAAACTCTGCCACTGAGTTTTGTGTTTGGGCCCGAGCGCTCCCTTACACAATTCAAGGAGGTGAGCTGCCCTCGGAACACTGAGTGGCTCTTTGGGGCTTGTCTCTCTCTGGATCCCAGGCTCAGAAGTGGAAGAACCTTTTTTAGTTTGAGTCCATAGAATTATCCCTCCTGTCTACTTCACCGTGTTGTCTTCCCCCCTTACTCCATGCCTAAGAGCCCAACTCATTAGAAAAAGACCCGGACTCTAAGCTTGTCGCTGGGCCTGTTCCACCTTGACAAGTCATTGTAGCGCTTCTTACCTCAGCAGTGGGCAAGCTGGCTGCTTCACCAAGTGGCTGGGAGTGTCCAGGAGCAAAGCACAGGGCATGGTGTGCAGGGAGGATTCCTCCTGCCTAAACCACAGCCTTGGCTCCTGCTCCCCAGGAGTTCCGCCGCCTCCACCTCCCTGGTCATGTTCTGCTTGAGGACCCTGACAGTGGCTTCTTCTTTGTGGCAGTTGGCCAGCAGCCAGGTGGGTCCCATGGGGACCCACCTTCAGCAGCCTGGGCTTGGCATAGCCAAGAGGATAAGGCTGAAGCTGTTGAAGGGGAGGTAAGTATGACCTGGTGATGGAGGGTGGGTGGGAGGTGTGTGGGCCATAACTCAGTCCTAATTTCCTGCTCCTCAGGCCCTGGTAGTCAGTCCCCAAGCCCTTGGTTCCCCAGAAGATTCCGAGGGCACCCTTCTCACCAGCCTGCCACAGGGAGGTAAGAGAAGACTTGAACACCAAAGTCTGGTGGACTTGGAGTTTCTGGCCCTGCTTCTGTTGTTGGAGGGAAGTCCTAATCGGGATCAAGAGAAGCTCCAGGGTCTCCCTTGTCTACCCAGGGAGTCAGCCGGTGCCCAGCTGGGGACTAAGCCTCATGTCTAGCCAAGGCAGTGTGGACTCGGACCACCTAGGTGAGCTGTGCGCACGGTGGGAGACTGTGGTGATGGCGAGTGGGCTCGAGCTGTACAGAGGAAAGGTCTGAGTGGGGAGCTTCACAGGACTCGGTGGAAGGTGCTGCCAAGTCAGAGTGGTGCACTGGGAGACTCAGATGAGGCAGGCCACAGTAAGGATGGGGTTGAACTTGAGCACATTGGGCACAGGTTATGACGGTGGCAGCAGTGGCTCAGACAGTGAGGGTCCCAGCGAAACCCTCGGTGAAAAGGCACCCCTCTCGCTGAGAACCCCACCTGGGCCAGCCCCTCTGCAGCCTTCACTCTCCCGCCTTCCTGGGCCCTGCCTGCCTGACTTCTGGCTCATCATCCGCGTGCTGCAGGATCGTGTGGAAGTATATGCACACGCTCAGTAAGTAGGGGCCCGGGCCGGACCCTGACACCAGTGCCGCATCTGCTCCCTAGTGTCACTCTGAACCTCTTCTCTTTGTTTGTACACTGTGTAAGAATCAAGTTTAGAGTCGGCCCTGATGGCTTGGCTCGGGACCTGACTTGTGCTACTATGGGGCCCCCAGTCTCTTCCCATATCTTCTAGTAAAGCACATCACTCTGGACTTCCTTTTTTCTTATCTTTTCTGGTTCTTTGAAACAGCATCTCATTGTGTCATCAGGCTGGTCTTGAACTCACTATGTAGCCCAAGTCTGCTTCAATCTTGTGACAGTCCTCCTGCTTCAGCCTCCTGAGTGGGATTACAAGCTTTCTCAACAGAGTTTAAAAGCCATTGGTGGCCGGGGAGTTAGCTCAGTGGTTCCGGCGCCTGTCTTGCAAGCGCAAGGACCTGGGTTCGATCCCTGGTAACCACATACAATACTGGGTGTGGAGACTCACACCCAGTAGCAATCAGTACCACATACCACAGTGCCGGGCATGGTGGCTCACGCCTGTAATCCCAGCACTTGGGAGGCAGAGGCAGGAGGATTGCTGTGATATGAGTTTGAGGCTGAGCTCAGGGCCAGCCTGAACTACAAAGCAAGACCCTGTCTCAAAAAAAAAAAAAAAAAACCTAAAAGCCAGTGGTGATTTTGCTTGTAGCTGAGCATTAAGAAAATTTACTGTTCCTACTCTTCACACTCCAAGTTTGAGGCCGGCCTGGGCTGCATAGTTCAAAGCCAGCCTGAACTATATATAAGGAGATCCTGTCTCACAAAAGACAAAGAGGGCCAAAGATTCACCTTAGTGGCACTGCACCTGCCTGGCAAACGCAAGGTCCTGAGCTCTATTCCTAGTACCAAAAAGAGGTGTCATTTAACAAGTGTAGTTTGTAGCACTGTCATGGCTAGTGTATTGCATAGATCAGCTCACATAATGTGTATAGCAGCCATGTGTGTTAGTGCCTTTGTGGTGTGGGTGAGGAGCCCAAGCACAGGAAAACCTGCGCAAGGTCACAGTAAATGTCAGAGCTAAGCCCTCATTTAAGTGCTGCTCTGTTCCTGGGGGCAGGATCGAGAGAAGGGAAGACCACCATTCTGACTGAACTCTGAGAATAAAGAAGAGACACGCTGTATGCTGTCAGCCCCAGAGCGGTGCCCATGGGCGCTAGCAAGGCCAGCACGGAGCCTAAGCTTCTAGAACTGCTCTGGAGTGTGGCGTTTCCCCATTTCCTGTCAGCTTCCTTCCCTGTATCCAGTCTGTCTTTTATGATTTCCCTTGGCCCTGGCTCTGTGACCTGCCCTCCCATTTATGACATATAATCACAGCCCCCATTGCAGTTCTGTTCTCCACTGCAGCTCTTTCTTCCTAGGAGCCTGACCCGGGAGGATGGGGGACCCAGCACTCAGTGTCGACACCTGCAGCAGCTGTTGGTGAGGCGAGTCGGGGAGATCTGCAGAGAGGTCAACCAGGTGAGCGCAGCCGGGGCCAGGGCCCTCTAGACCCTGAGGCACGGACCAGCAGGAGGGAGTTCCTGGGAACTTGGCTTTCAGAGTCATTGGTCCATCTCAGTCTCAAGAATAACTCACAGTGCTTGCTTCCTTTCCCCAAGTTCCTGGGATGCTGTTAGTCCCTCGATTTCTTGTAAACTGGCAAGCTCCCCAGTCCACCCCTGGATCCCTCTGTCTTTCCCTCCAGTAACTGCGATATTCCTTCCTGTACTGTGCTGGCATTGGGAATTTTGTGAAAATCGGGGAAACTTTGACTGTGTGGAACTTACGTAGAGCAAGGGAGACCGACCTTGAATAACTGAAGTACTGAATTATTTCAGTGAGAACCGTGAAGAATAGTACAGAGGACACGCAGAGACTGCCGTGAAATCACATCATAGGGATCTGACCCTCTGATGTGTTGGGGAGGCTTCTAAAACTGTCAGGCCTGAAGAACGATGCCCGGAGGAGGACAAGCGCTCCTCTCTGGGTTCGCTCTCGGAGCCGGGTGCTGCCATTGTGGGATGCCACCTCTCATTACCGAGTGAGAGTGGGCCTTCTGTCTGGCCGTGCTCACCCCAGACCACCACCCACTTAGGAGGATGCATCTTGGCTTTCTCACACCTTGCTCCTTCTCTCAGCGACTGCTCCTCCAGGACCTTCACGACAGTCACGTGTGTAACTCCCTTCTGGTGGCCGAGAGTGAAGAGGATCTGTGGCGAAGCGAGACGCCCTTCCACTCCCGCCAGCGGGTGCCACTGCCCAGTGATGGTAGGATCTCCCCTGTAGCCGCCCTCACAAGGTGGTAATGCTGCGCTCTGCCCAGTCCTTTGATGACAACCTGAGAGCAGGTCTCCATTACTTTGGTGCCACGTAACAGAGAGAAAAAAACAAAAATAGGACAGAAAAGAATCCATGGATCTGTGTTTGTTTTTGTTTTTTAATTTTTATTGTTTTAGTTTTTTGAGTCATGGTCTCACTATATAGTTCAAGCTGGCCTTGAATTCACTGTGTACCCTCGACTGGCGTTGAACTCACAGCAGTCAGCCCACCTCAGCCTCCTGGATGTGGAGATGGCAGGTGTACATTACCATACCCAGCAGGAGTCCGTGGATTTGGATGCTACCAGTTCATCCGTGACTTTCACGAAAGTACTTTCAGTGGGGAGATGGCACAGAAACCAGATGAAATGGAAAAGTGAAGACAGGTAGAGCTGCAGAGAAGTAGTTTGAGAGGGAAGAGAAAGTAGATATGGAGTAACTGATGGAAGAGGATAGAGGCAAGGAAGGAACTTTAAAATAAGGTAGAGACTTAAGCATGTTTATGTTCTATGTTCTACAGGGAAAGAGCTGGTAAGGCCAGGAGAGGTTAAAGAAGATAGGAGAGAGATGGTTGAAGGGACACCACGCCGTGACCTATCTTGAAGGACATGCTGCCACCAGGCCTTATCTTGTTTCCCAGAATGCTCATCTTTCCCCAGAAGGGGAATAGACAGGGTTTGAGGAGTCTAGGAATGTCACTTCCCAGCTTAAAGACCTGAAGGCAGGATGCCATAGAAGAATCGGCTTCTGGTTTGGCTGACTTTCCAGACAGGCAGGCCAGACCGCCTTTGGGGTGTCCGGGGTTTTTGGCCTCGAGGTGGTAATTACCGTCTTAGCATGCTGCTGCTTTGGCTCCTGATGACCTCTTACCTCAGCAGAGAGGGAGAGCCTGGTTGTGCCCTCCTCTTATATTTCTCCCTTCTACTTTAAATGTAAAATCAGACCACTTCTTATTTTTAACACACTCAGCCAGACCCTTCTTACATTACCAGGAGAGTGTCTGTCAGCACAAGGAGAGATGGATGGTTCCCATATTGAAGTAGAATCCTTATAAATTAGTCGGCTCCCATGGTTCTGAAGGCAGTTTTTGCAAAGTGAGAATGAGGAAGACATAGAAGCTCTTTTCACTTAAAGATGACTGGCAGCAGTCTGGAATGTGAGACCAGCCGGAATCCAGACACAGCCCGTCTTCATTTGAGTCTGCTTTTCACCGAAACCCTTAGCAACCAGCATTTTGTGCCAGAGTTTCTACACTGACGCTCGCAGCCTCCTGGGTATCCTGCCTACTGCTGACACTTGACAACAGTGTTTCTGGGAAACCAACTGTCACTTCGCCTACTAGAAGGTTCCTCATCACCTAGAAACCTGAGAAGCATCAAACACGGCCTTGGACTGTGGCCGTGGGCTCTTGGATACTGCAGCCTCACACTTTGGGATATATTCCCTGCTTGGCAGCGAGTGCACATACACAACCATAGCTTTTTTTTTTTTTTTTTTAATTTAAATAAGACTGCTCTTGCAGTTCCCTGTGAGGACAGTGGCATTAATGTCCCTGACGTGTTATGACAGAACTAGAATCCTTCGGCATTGTTTTCAGAATAGTGTCAGGCCTGGCCCATCTCCTCCATACCTCTTTGCTTCTTCCTAGAGTATCCTGGAGATCGTTCCCAAAGTCTCTGCGCTGTGACTGCCTTCCTGCGGGCCTGTCAGGCAGTCCCCAGGGAGCAGTCCGTGGAGAGCAAGGGGCTGAGCGTCCCACATCTCATCTTTCCGCTCCCTCCAGATTATGCTGCGGATGAGAGCTGCACGCCCCGAGGGTACCTGGCAGCCACAATGCAGTTTGTTCCCGGCCATTTCTCCTGTGATGTCGTCTGGGGGACCGTGATCCGGGTCCACTCGCGCCTCAAGATGGGACCCAGCATGGGAGTCTCTCGGGGTAGGTGCCTGGCAGAAGAGGCCGGGTGGCGGTGGAGGGCCTGGGGAAGGCGGCGTCCTGAGCACGTGTTGCTCCCCAGCTATCCAGGCCCTGCGCTCTGTGCTCAACGCCTTCTCTGTGGTGAACAGGAAGAATATGTTTGTGTATCAGGAGCGAGCAACAAAGGCTGTGTACTATCTTCGGTATGTGGGCCCTGGGAAAATGCGCTAAAGCTTAAGTCAAGGATGGCGTGAGATAGACGTGTCCAAAGATTGTGCCACTCTTGCCCAGGCTCCTGGAGACGTCCTGCAGTGACCGGCCATGGGAAGGGGATTCTCTACCACCCTCCCTCGCTCTGTCCCGAAGCCAGGAGCCCATCTACTCTGAGGAGACCTTGGCATGTATCACACACACACACACCCAGCACACACTTGCTGCCCTCATACTGTGCTACCTGGAGCCGAGCTCTGAGCACAGTTGTCACTGCAGGGTCCCCGCTCTCCCCTGGACGTGGCTTCCAGCCGTGGTTCAGATGCAACTCGCCCTGTGGGTCAAGTAGACAGACATATCCAGCTGCTGGTACATGGTGTGGGGCAGGCAGGTAAGGACAGCGAGGGCTTGAAGAGTGAGCTGTGCTGTCTTCCCTCACTTCTCTCCAAGCCTTCTCCCACTCTGTGCTGCCCCCTCCACCAGCCCCTGCCGTGCTCTCGGATTTGCACACGCAGGAGCTGTGTGGGAGAAGACAGATCCTAGTGGTGTTGAAGGGATTGGACTCAGAGCTAATTGAGGAAGCTCTGGGAAGCTTGGGAAGAGGACCGGGGTGACTCGTATCTGGGGGCTCTGTGGGCTTGAGGACAGGCAGGCTGCAGTGAAAATGATGAGTTCATTTTGGGGTGTGTTGAGGCTAGGCCATTACACAGCCACTCTTAATCCTTACAGTGTACCTCTGGAGATGTTGTTACAGCTTCCATCCTATAGGTGAGGGCACTAAGGCTTTGTGTTAAAACCCAAGTAACCAGAATCACAGTGGGTAGGTTGGTAGAACCAGAACCTAGTCCTCATTCCCTCCAGAACCAGCACACCTAACTACCTCCACTGTACAGGAGATAGGAGCTTGGGGTTTAAAGGCTGGTGTAGAGAGAGCTGGATACTCTGCCAGTGTCCTCACCTCTCACTGTGCTGTGTCAAGGTCCTGAGATCACAGATGAGCTAGTACGAGTGCTGCGTCGGCGCTTGGACGAGGCCACACTCGATGTCATCACAGTCATGCTGGTCCGGAACTGCAAGCTGACGCCAGCTGACGTGGAGGTTAGCTCCCTCCCGGACTCCAGCATCCTTCCCAGCTTAGCAGCAGTGCAAGGCAGTGCAGGCTGAGCTCCTGCATTCAGCTCTGTTCCCCTCTTCTCTAGTTCATCCAGCCCCCTGGAAGTCTCCCCTCGGAGGTGCTACATCTGGCTCTGCCTGTCTCCTGCAGGCCTTGGCTTCCTGCCCTGGCCTGGTACCTGCGGCAGAACCTGCTTATTTTCCTGCACTCTCCCAAATACACAGACAGCAACAGCCGGAACCATTTCCAGGTGAGATTGGCCTCACCTTTCCATACCTTTGTGGCACCTCTGCCGTCTGTCTCCTGTGCCCGATGTAACTGTTTTCTGTACCCCCTAAACACCTTTGTGCACGGGCCTGTATACACTCTGCTCCCACGCAGCTTCGTTATCGGCTAGTGTCCTCCTGTCTCCCATGTGTACCTGTACCCTATCCCCCATGACGGGCCCCCATCTTAATGCTGTGTGGTTCTTCTCTCTCCAGCACCCACTGCCACCGCAAGGAGGTCTCCCTGACTGGGATATCTTCTTGTATAACAAGCCTGGCGGACAGGGCACCGGAGGCAAAGGTACAGTGCAGGGTATGGGCCTGTGCCACTCCCAGGGAGGGCACAGCCCTTCTCATCCTGGGCCCCAGAGCTGAGGAGATCTGAAAGGGAAGGTGAGCAGGTACCAGACCTGAGCCTTCCTGTGGATTCCTACCCAGGGGTCGCCTGCATCACTCTAGCCTTTGTGGATGAAGGAGGGGCCCCCATCTCACTGGCTCTGTGGCCTCCCTCTTCTCCGGGGCCCCCAATCCTGCCGCAAGAGGAAGAATTTGAACAGCTGACTCAGGTCATCCGCTGTCCAGTTTTGCTGGATAGTTCTTCAGGTGGGGCGACTCGGTCAGAAGATGGGGTGTTGAGTGGGGTGGGTATAAGTAAGGTGGGCTCTAGGGGCATCTCAAGGGGCCTCATGTTTACTCCAGCTCAGAGCGGGGCCCCACGGCTTCGACTGGACGTGTGGGAAAAGGGAAACATTAGCATTGTGCAGCTGGAGGAAAAGCTCCGGGGAGCAGCTCGTCAAGCCCTGGCGGATGCCATCATAGAGCTGCAGCTGCTGCCATCTCCACTGTGTATGGAGGACACACCCCCAGGTGCGTGGGTTAGGGTTAGTTTAGCTTTCTCCGGGCCCAGAGAAGATAGTAGATCCAAGCGGCCCAGTGAGAAAGCACAGAGGCCCTGTCAGAAACGCCCTCATGTTGTCTGCCGTTTTGTGTACCGAGGTGCAGTAGAGTACTGGCAGGAATAAACACGAGTGGCTGGCCTCCAGTGCAGAGAGGGGACATCACAGACACGTGCTGCTGCACACTTGCCAGTTGCACATCCTCACTAACGGGCAGACCAGGGGGCGAGGCGCCCTTATAGGGGTCCTGGGGCGGCCTGTGCAGTGCAGTCTTGATGATCAGTGACAGGTGTCATTAAAAGATACCTGGTGTCCACAGGAGGCCTCAGGAGCATGTCATTGGAAACCAAGAGCCCTGCAGGTCAAGCTACCACCTTTTCCCCTGCCCCTGTCCCAGGGGAGCCTGTGACTCCACCCAGCAGAACTGGCCGGCGTAGCTTCTGGGATATGCTGGTAATGGGAGTGGTGAAGTTGACCCCCACCTTCCTGTCGCCTTTTGTTTCCTCCTATGTCCCACACCAGTCCCCACAGTTCTCCTCTGAGATAAAACTTCTCTGTCCTTTGGGTGGGAGTTTGCAGAACAGGAAGCACTTACTGACAGTGAAAGTCCCCAGCTTCCTAAATTCTTTCACTCTCATTTTTTATTGGATCCCTACAGTAGTCTACAAGATAAGTAGAGCTTTCGCCCATGAAGAGAATGAGGCTCAGGACAGTGACGTATTTGTCCAGCAACCTACAGGGAAGCCCAGGCCTCCAGTCTGGTGACTGCTCCTCAGGGCCTCCATCCTGCCCCTCAGAGCTTCCCCACAGCCCTTCCTCATTCACTGCGTTGCCCCCAGAGTAAAACAGAAGGTGGGGATTTGGGTTCCCCCAAAACAACTGATGACATTGTCCTGGATCGGCCAGAAGATAATCGGAGTCGGAGGCGTCATAAAACTGAGAATGTTCGGACTCCAGGTGGAACTGAGCGAGCACCAGGCCCAGATTCTGGAGCCCAGAGGCAAAGGTGGGGTGTGTGTGTGTGTGTGTGTGTGTGTGTGCATGCATCTTACAATGTTGTGTTGCAGGAGGTCCCAGGTGTGAAGTCACAGACAGGTGCTGGGTTTGTGTAAACATATACATGTCTTGTATGGACGTGACACTCTTGATCTTGCTCTCACTGCAGACGCCGGACAGCACAGCTAGAGGAGGGCGAGGCGGGGACCTTGAGCCCTGTGTTTGCTCACATCATTCAGCGGTGGATGGAGTTTATGGTTCAGATTGGTGAGGCCCCAGCCTCCCTCCAGCGCTTAGCCCTCCGGCCCAGTCCCCATCCTGCAGACTCACAGGGACTTCTCTGCCTTCTAGGTTGTGCCTCAGTGTCCAGAAGCTCCACCCGCATGGTGTCCCGATTTCTTCTTCCATCCATCCTGTCCGAGTTCACCACTCTGGTCACTTCGATGGCCGGAGACACCAGTGTCCGTGTTTTTGAGCAGCATTTGTGAGTTTGGGATTTGCCAGAATTGAAAGGAACTTCCC
>PVIR01018394.1:0-33461 GCA_004026965.1 Petromus typicus | reverse complement strand
TTTTTAAATATAGTAAATGAATAAAAACAAGCCCAGCTGTGTACAGACCCTCAACCATTTGTGGGAGAAATTAGAAATAAAAGAAGACAACCAATGATTCTGCATAGTGTGTGTTCTAGGACCAGAAGGATGAGGTAGTGATGACAGATATAATTTAGAGCTTCTTGGTTTGAACAGTGAGTCAGTCTTCCCATTGCGACTACAGAGACGTGTTTTGTGGTTTCATTAACTATTATTCTCAGCTTCCAAATGAGTTGATAGAGGCAGACAGGTTAAGTCACTTCTTGAAGATCTTAATGTGTCAGCAGGAGATCAAAGCCTGAAGAAAGAGGCTTACCATCCAAGGTTCAGGTCTGTTTCCACATAGAGGTTACTGGTCTTCCTCAACATTGTGACTTCACTTCTTAGATGATGAGTTGGTTAGATTTTCCCTGAGGTTAGTTTTACAGGAAGAGCAGCTCTAAGAAAGTGCAGTTTTAAGTAACAACAAACTTCAACTGCTGCTATCATTTCAAAAATTGTCTATGTCCTTTATTAAAGACTGAGTTCTTTCTTAAAGTAGGAAGACTAAACATTTCTCCTTCACCTGAGAAATAAATTCATATTCTATCATTAACAAACATGGGATAAATGTATCTGCTTGTGTTTTAGTCCAGCATTTTTGAGATGATTAGGTGGATTGTTCTTTTCATTTATAAAACCCTCATTAGATATTGACTTAAAAGTTTTATTTATTTTTTTCCCTTTCTTTGTTTCTTAAGGGGAGGTTTGAGCGTGTATCAGAGACTGAACTCAGGACCTCATTCATGCTAGGCAAGTGCTTTACCACTTACATTCCATACTCTTTTTTACTTAATTTTAAGCTAGTGTCTCCCTAAATTGCCCAGCATGTCTTGAACTCAGAGCTTTGTCCTTCAGGCCTCAGTTTCCTGGCATAGCAGGGATCATAGGGGCATCCCATTATGCTTGGCTAAAAGATTCATTTCTTCAGTAATAGTCATGAACCAGTTGGAGTGACGCTACCTTACATTTCCTCCCTTGGCCTCACAGAATCCTGGAAACAGGACGCAGAAGAGTTAACAGGAGGCTCAGACAGTTCCCTGCTGATCCGGTAATGAGTGAGAGCTGCAGCTGAATGTCAATAGCTCTCTGTGACCTTGAGTAACCCAGCTGAGCCCTCAGCTTTTCAGAGCAGGAGGAGGTAATCAGCTTGACCCCTGTGACCTTCCTGAGGCTATGTTCTATTCTGCCCAGAGAAGCTTCTTTGCATATGAGTCCTACACTGCTCAGTCAAAACCTTTTTAGGAGGACTGGACCTGAGTCAGCCTCAAGAGACCATCTAATACAAATTAGTCAATGCTGGTTATGAGTTGCACAATTTAGTAGGTGCTTTAAAAAAATGAATGGGAACACATCCTGGAACCCTCTAAAAGATTTCCAGGAACTGCTATGACATCTGCCCTTCCAGAGTTATTAAAATAAACTGAAGGTTATATAACAATTCTGTAGGCATGTCACATTTCTTTGTAGAGTTGTGTTTCATCAAAGGCTTTCACCTTGCTGGGTTTGGTAAATTGATTTCCTTTTGTTTCATTGTTTACTTGTCACTATTTTTTTTGTATAGCCTCCAGGATGCCAGACACAGTGTGCAGATGTGTACATTTTGGATTAAAAGTATACTTCCTAACATCTTATTGTGTTCTTAAACAGCCATTTCATTCATATTTTGCTAATAAAAGAAATGCAATCAATCATTGAAAGCTGTTTCTGCTGTGTGCCTAAATATATTATTATTAAGAGAATGTTATTTTATATAAGCTGAAAAAGTACATACTAATTATGCCTGCAAATCACATAACTTATATAAACATGTAGACTACGACACCTGGTCTACATTAAAACTAGAGTGATTGGTATAGTAAATGTTAAACTATTATGGATAGTGTGAATCTATAAATAAATAAGCTCTGTAATGAATACAGAGTTCATATTCCCAATGAAATAGATCTTGAACATAATAGACAGATATAGTTGACTCAAACTTACAATGATGCAAAAGCTGTCTAACTAAAAAGCACATAATACCATTGAGGAGCTAGAAGCTTTCTTTCTATCCTAAAGCATATTTGCTCCCTAATACATTTATTATGCATGCAGTCTCCTAGTGCTGAAGAATCCTTGATCATGATGAATGAATTTTGCCTGGAAAAAATTTATATACAGAACTTTCCTATAATAACAGCTTTCATAGTAATAACTTTGTTATAATAAATAGCTCATTAAACAATTGCTCCAGAAAAGGTGCTTCTCTATCAAATGTCATCAGCCACCACCTTTAATATGTGGAACAAAAATGATGCAGTTTCAAGATAAAGTAATGAAGCAAGTGAGTTTGGAAATCATTATCTGTATTTAAATACTGTATAACAGTGTTTTTTTGTCCCTTAAACTTGCACATAGGGTTGGGTAATGCAAAAAAGAAAGAACTTACTGTGAATTTTATGTTAAGTTTAACATTGTGTTCTCAATTTGGTCTGAAGAAAGACAGCATAGTTATGAACTCTAAGACGAGCTGAGGCAACAGATGGTCAAATGAAGGAAATGACACCTTTATGTTTGATCACAACTCTCCAACATGCACGCACAGAAAGACTACAGGACAATTGTACTTTAACCACACTTGCCAGTCTGGGGCTCAAGAATCTTGTATCTAAAAGCTTAAACACTGCTGAATACACTAAGAGTCCAATTCCCAAAGGAGGCTGATTTCCCAAAACACTCACCATGTGTCCAAGTAAACAGTGCATCACAATTTGATTCTGACATGTATCCTAAACTGATAAAATGTATTATTTCCTTTTCTGATTTTAAAAAGATCTCATCACATGATAGCTAGTTATTTGGTAAAGTCTAAACTTTCTGTAGTTGCCTCTTAGAAATTGTCACTTTTGTTTTGCCCTTAAAATGCTCTTCTTTACAAAGATTTTTAGAATTCATTCCTGTGTAAGCAAACTAAAACACGAGTCTGCTCTGTCTAACTAGGTGGCATCATTATAGCACAGAAGAACTTTACTGCTTTGTTTGAAGTGTTTTCATTTTTCTCCTTGGTTCTCTTCCGCTGGCATCACTCACACTCCTCCGAAGGGAAAAGAGCTTTTGTCAAAAGTTTTCCCAGTGTATCCAAAGCAACTTTGCAGGTAGAAATAGTGTGTGTTACACCAGAATGAGACCTAGTTCTGTGGTACTCTCCAAAATGAATTCCTGCTGGCTCTGGTGAATCCATGACCTGAAATGAATGAGGAAGTCTCTGAAAGTAACTAGGTTAAAAAAATACACCAAAGTTTTGTAGCTCCATATTATGACAGTCAAAATACAATTTTTAGTTTATTTGTCAAAGTACACTTTTAGAGGGATCCTTATCAAAATTATAAAATCATATGGATTCGTACCAGTTTTACCAAAGTGCTATACGCTGTGCACTACAAATACTGTGATCACTGCACTATCTCACAGACATTTTCAAAGGTCTTAAAGCTCCACATCAGACACTGTAAATGGATTGAAAAGGAACTAGTTACAATACAACTACCAACCTCCAAAGTTGTCTCCACTTTGAAAGGACAAAAAGACAAGATCGAAGTTAACACTAAAATAGAGATATGAGCCAAGTTCTCTGAGTACCTAAACATGGATAAACTGTTCTATTGGAGCAGCTAAACAAAAGACTCTTGATGGAGGTGGCACAGAGGACTCCTTCCAGGACTATATCAGACAAGATAGTGACTATCATGCACACTGTATAAAAACACTTTGGGGACCAAAAAAGCACGTTGTGTGACCCCTTTTGGAGACTCTGGAGTTTATCCTCAGTTAAAAAGAAAGTCTGATGTTTGTGCAACCTATATTTAAAATGTAGGATTTTTAAAAATGAATAATCATGTATATTCATAAAAGGGATTATTTACAATAAAATGATTCCTCAAAAGGATACCACTTACTTATATTCAACAATTACCAAATTTTTTGTTTACTTTTCCATTGATCTTATTTTTCTTTTTCCTTTTCTTGAAAGTTTTTTTTTTTTAAGTGTCCTCCAGACATCTGTTAACTCACCTCTTCTGACTCTGATGGGTGTCTCTAAAAACATGGATATTTCTTATACAATTTATCACACCATTTCACAAGCAAAATTAACAATTCTCGATGTTAATTAAAAGCTCATATTAAATTTGCTTCTCTTTTTCAGAAGTGCTTTTTTAAAAACAAGGTTGGTTTATTAAATTAGAGACAGATTTTCTTGTAGATGGCATCCCATGGAGTTGAAGAACACTAAGTACTCACTGGAGGCTCCTAGAGGGCCCAGACTATGTCTACATCTCTGTCCAATTTTTCTGTATCAAGCATAGTGTCCAACAGAGATCTATTTTACTGGGAATATAACAACCCCAGAAAAATACTTACTGCACTGAATTGAGTTGAATGGCATCTGTTATGTGAAGGGACATCTCACAGTTCTCTGCATCAACCTACCTGTGGTATCCATCGAGTTGATATGGCAAAGCCCAATCTAACAGCAAGTGTACAGAGGAGCTTATAACATAGACAGTCAGCACTGCACGTGTAAGAGGATCACAGAGCAGAGATTAGAACTTTATAGAGCAGAAATTCTCAGTGTAGAGGGTTGTTGAATTAAAACCCTTTGAGCTTTTCTGGAAGGTGGAAATGGGGCACATTTATCTTTGAAGCAAATAGTATGCAAATAGGTTAAAATCAAAGATGTATCTTTAAACTAAGATAAATTGCTCTTTTGCTGAATAAAGGACTTGAAAAACAATACTTCAAAAGTGTTCTGGCCAAATTATTCTTGGAAAACCTATGCATTTTCAGAACCAAAGAAAAGAAATCACTGGAAGAGTGAAAAGTCTTTCCAGGAAGCACTGTACTTGTCACTTTTTTTTTTTTTTTTTTTTTTTTTTTTTTTTTGCGGCAGGGTCTCGCTTTGTAGTTCAGGCTGCCCCTGAGCTCAGCCTCAAACTCACATCACAGCAATCCTCCTGCCTCTGCCTCTTGAGTGCTGGGATTGCAGGCATGAGCCACCATGCCCTGCACTGTGGTATGTGGTACTGATTGCTGCTGGCTGTGAGTCTCCACACCCAGTATTGTATGTGGTTAACCGGAGATCAAACCCAAGTCCCTGTGCTTGTAAGACAGGCTCCGGAACCACTGAGCTAAATCCCCAGCCTTATTGTGTAATTATTATACATTTACTGTACTCAAAGAAAAATTTAAACAGTATCTATACTCAGTTCATTCATAGTCTCTATGATCAATGTACCTTGTAGATATAGACAACACTCATACCGTAAATGCTGCATTAAATTTTGACAGCATTAAGTTTCAGTATGAAAATCTTTATAATATCAGGTTGTAGTAATAAAGCAAAAAATCATAGAGCAACAACTAGTTTTGATTCAGTTATTGCATAGCAATTATCTTCAGTCAATTATTATGAATAAATATATATGGTTCCTGCATTATTTATATATGAACTGCACGTTTGGCCTTGGTCTTTCTACTATTGTTTTCTGTGACTACTGAATTTCCTGGGGTTTTTAAAATTTCCTTTAAACAGTTTCATTATAAGAGATACTCTGAATTTTTGAAAATAGAATTGTTTTGAATGAGTGCTCTTAAAAGTGACTGGATAACAATCGAATGCTATAATTTCTAAAACCTACAGAAATCGGTGAAAGATATGTATGAAGCTTATTTTGGATTTTATTTTATCTAAACTCTCAGAAATTTAATTGTACAATTGATTGTTCCTACTAATGTACCCAGGAAGTCTTTGGGGGGCTATATTTGGTTCCACAATGTCATTGCAATAGCTGCTGACTGAGATCACACTGTCTTTTCACACAGTGATTTGTCAGGACACTCCGCTGAGATAGGTGCTAATTTCCATCCTTTATTTCCCACAAGTGGAATTAGAGTGGGATTGTTCAATCACTTTTTTTTTTTTCACTTTAACTTTTAGCACTTTGAACATTCTTGGAAATGAAGAAAATTCATCTGCTTACATAAGGTATTTTAAAAGCTAGAATTTTACTCTTTTTTAAAAATAGTTTGTTTTTCTTGTTATTTTTAGGGGAGATGCCTAATGTTGAAAATATTCTTTAAGAAATTGGAGGAATAGATGCCACTAATCTTATTGGAGATGTTACATTTCAAAATAAAAACAGAGGTGTTTTAGAATAGTAGGATTGAGCTGTACACTGTTAGGGCAGATTGTGCAAGAAACTTCAGAAGTGTGTTTCAGGAAGGCAAGCCTACTATACAAGGTAGTATATTTGGATGCTGACCACCTTGTGGTTGACTGTGTCACATTTTATGTTCACTACAATGCTGAGCCTTGAAAAACAAAGGAATTCAAGAAAGTTTTGAGGGATAAAGAATGCATAAGTCTTGTTTCATTTCAAAGGAAAATGTACATCCTTGTGACACAGTGTTTTCCAGAAGCTCTTGATTGCAATGCTTTAGCCAGTGTGATCCACCTAAAATGTAAATCTGATCCATTCTTATATTATCATCAGTGGCTCCATTTTCCCACAGGAAACAACCTGATTTCATGATAGGGATGGCAAGGCTCTTACCATTACTTCACTGACCTCTTCTCCTGCTTTCAAAGAAAATAAATACCTTGATTTGCTTTCCTTTACTGTGTTTTGTCTCTTGCCTTTTCTCTCTTTCTCTCTCTGTCTCTCTGTCTCTGTCTCTCTCTCTCTCTCTCACACACACACACACACACACACACACACACACACACACACACACACACTTTGGTACTCGCAATCAAATGCAGAACCTTGTATTTGTGAAGCAGCCACCAGAACCATTGAGCTAAACCCTGGCCTTTGCCTTCTTTCTCTTCATGTACCCAGCTAATGACTTTTTTTTTTTTTTTAGAATCAATCAAAGTTCAAAGCTTCACATATTTGTAAAGTTCTCCTTAGAACACATCTTCTGCAGCCTGATTTATCTCTGTGTCCCTAAAATTCACAGTGTCACCTGGTATATGTGGGTTTTCTGTGTCTTCTGATTATTCTCCAATGACCGTGGGTCTCTTTTACTTCTTATTTTAAAGTGTTCAACATCACAGGGCTAGATACACAGTGGCTACTCATATTGGAAAAAGTTAAGTGGAGAGGGAAGCAAACGCAAGAGAAGAAAGAAGAGAAGGAAAGTTTGCTACTGGGCCAGACCAGGGATAATTTTCATTTGCTTCAGCAGCAGCCAGAAGAATAAGGGCTGTCATTATTTATATCCATGACCTCTAGACCTAATGGAAAACAGTATTTGATGCTTTAAAAGATATCTACTAAACATATAATATAAATATTAAGAGTTAGATTTTATATGCTACCATATTCATAAAATTTAATAGTAAAAACTCTGATATGGTTTCTTTTCAATGATGATACAACTTCTTTAAAAGCAGCAACTTTATTAAATCCTGTACTACAAAATCAGAGAGCATATTTTCAAGCTTATTAGGCTCCAGTGTTGAAAGAAAAACTGAAGTCAGAAAAATTAATCAAATTCTTACTATATAATATTTTGTTTAAATATTAAGTAAAGTTAATTATTTTAAAGCTTTGAATGTATCTTGGGGTCATGAAATCATTTTATTTTGCTGCTTCTTTAGCATGGGCTGGAGATTCTGAACTATTTATGGATTTCACTCATCAGCAAGCGCAACTAAAATGATCTGCTCCTAGTATGGCTGGATTTTAACACAAATGAAGCTTTCTTTAACCATAGGTTTATTCAGAGATATGTTTGAATGTATTGCTTTACAATTTGAAAATAATCATATTTTGAGAAAATATAAATACTTAACTGTGCTTATTGTAAAAATCTAAGACACTTTGCAAGACAAATTTTTTAAAATAGAGAAGGAAAAAGAAATAGAGAGACAGAGACAGAAAGACAGAGAGCAGGGAGTTGGGGAAGAGAGATTCCAGAGAAAGAGGATGCATGAGACACAGAAGCTACTGGGGGGAAAAAGCTGTCAGAAGATGGCTTCCTTTGGTAGTCACAACTCCTTCTACTCCTTTTCAAACTCCCTTGAATATCAGAGACCTCAACAAAATGTAGATGTGAATATGAACCAAACAAACAAATTGTCAGGGCAGGAAGATTGGTGTTTGCCTGTGACTGCAATAAAAACAAAACCCTTTGAGTTGATTGTTCATACAGCATAGACCTTGCTTTTGTTGTAATAATGCCCTTCACCATTTGCAGTGTTTCCATTTATAAACACTAAGCTTTCCAGTCAGGAAACCTGGCTATCAGTTCGATCAGGAAACCCTGTCCAAGGTGGCTCCGGCCAAGGCCATTCAGTCCAGAACAGCAAGTCTAAGGCAAAATTGAGGACCCAGGGCCTGGATTTCCAATTGGTCCAACTGCTGGACCACATTACTTCATCACAGCCATAACAAACACAGCAGCTGTTCTGGGGCAGCGAGTGTTTGTTTACAGTGTGTTTGCAGTCTTCCCAAAGTTCTATTGCCCTCATTTTTTTTTTTCCTGTTTGCAGCCTGCAAGCATTTCTGTCTTCTTTTGTTCTTACCTAGTCTGTTTATATGATTATTTTCTTTCTTTTGTTTGAAATGGATTCCATGAGGGAATTAATAGTAAAATGATGAGAGGCTAAGTCATCAAGAAGCACATTTCTGTCAGGTGGGAGCACATCTTACTATAAATAATATTGAGGAAGTCTATCAGTACCAAAAAAATGTTTCACAAAATAAAATGTACTGTGAATCCAAAGCAACTTTTAGTCCTGCCCATATATTTTTGGGTACAGAACTGTGGAAGTCATGGAAAGCAGATAATTAACAAATAATAATTCTTCAACCAAACAGTGACCACTGCTTCAATCTACAATGTTGTAAATGAAATCTTGTTTTCAAAGTGTTTATTTAAATACATAAGGTAAGTTGAGAATCATAAAATAAAGATTCCTGTCCAAATTTCAGAAAAAAAAGTTAAAAAATTAAGATCAATTAGACCCAACTGAAAAACCTAGGAAAATATAAGAAAACAAAAACTTTTTTTTTTTTAAGAAAGGTTCTTTTCATGTAGTTTAGACTGGCTTTTAAGTCATGATGTAGCCCAAACTGGCCTTGAACTTATTGCCATCTTCCTATCTCAGCCTCTCAAGTGCTGGAATTATACCTGGACTAAACCATACTTGGCTAGACACAAATTTAAAACATCCCAATTGATAATACTCCGAGCGAGCAGTATCTTGTTGGAGGAGAATGGCAAAGTAGACCAACTGCTCTTGAAATTCTAAAGGGAGTACTAAGCCTGTGGAAAATTTTAAGGTTAATGACTTGGTATGATTTATATCTAATTTGATTTAACTTTATTCATGATATAAGAATCCAGATTTATTCCAACAAGATTATCAGTAGTCATGGTCAGGAGAGTATTTAGCTTCCTAATATATAACTATACTATATTCCTATCAGAAATCAAAACCACTCTTATCAAGAGAAAACTGTTTTTCTTACTCTGCAAAGTTTACAATATTTTTATCTTTGATTCTCTCACAGTTTCTAGGATCTGTTTCTCTTCTCTTTAAAATTTGTGAATGTCACTGATTCCAGCTGGGAGGGGGTTGACTCAGCCATTAGAACATCTACCTAGTCATAGGCCAAGCTGGTCCTATGGCCAAACGTAGGTCCTTGTCCTTGCATGTCTGAAATCAGTGGCTGGTGGCTTCAGTTTCTGCCTTAGGGCAGGAGACAGCCACCATGACCTCTGGGTGAGTAACCCGACCCTGAGCCCTGACCCATGGGTGGGGCTAGATTATTGCAGTCCACACCCATTGCCTAATCCCTCTGACTCCAGTAGAATTTAGAAAGAAGGAGTAGGATGACTCTTACCTCAAAAAGGGGTGTGGAAGGAAGAAGAGGGAAGATGGCCAAATAGCCCTAGGGTGATGGAGACTTCTGGCCTCCATGTGTCCCTCTTGGGAGAGGCAAAGGACTTCGGCTCTTAACATATGGCTCACAGGGCAACAGAATCTCTGAAAAACAAAAACTAACAAGCATTCTACTAGTTTGTATAAAGAAAACCAATTTAATTAAGAACTAAACCACCCTGAATAGGACAGGAAAGCGGGAATCTCAGAGGGATCCTGAAGACAGTAAGAGTAAAATCCCATTCTTTGTAAGACAGTTTCTGGAATCCAGACTTCATGGAATAGATTCTTGCTTTTATTGGTGTCATAAACCGTTGGTGTGGACCACTGCCTCAGGGGTCAGAAATAGAGGGGAGAGCAGTTTTTTGGCTAACTTACATGAAACTTTTCCTCAAGAATATTTTCCAAGTGCTGGGCCTGGTGACTCACACCTGTAATCCCAGCACTCAGGAGGCAGAGGCAGGAGAATGGCTATCAGTTTGAGGCTTGTCTGGGCTACACAGTGAGCTCAGGACCAGCCTGAAATACAAAGTGAGACCCTGTCTCAAAAAGAAAAGAAAAAAAAGAACATTTTCCAGAGATTTAACACTCAGGTTATTGTATTTTCCTAGTATATGGGAGGGAACTCTATGATTATATATAAATAAAATCTTACACATGTGAGTGAGGTATCGAAGAATGTTAGTTTGTGTCTTAGTGTATTAAGTGCCTAAAAACAAAACAAAAATACATGTTGATGAACAGAGATTCCCTCCACCAAATTATCCCAATATTCCCCTTCTGTGTTTTTTGAGAATGGATACCCCTGGAAGAAGTAACTACTAAAGCCTGAGTCTTTTGTAGGCTTAAAGACAAATAGAGAAAAATAGCACTATTTTTCTAAAAATATTTCCAAAAAGAACACTTGATGGCTTCTAATAGAGTGGAAAAAATTTGATGTAGGCCCTGCATCATTCTTTGACTCTGCACAGTGGATAGAGGAATTTAGTGCTACACCAAATATGAGAAGAAAAAAATTGACACATTCATTCTAAACTAAACAGAGAGGAAGTCTTTGCAAGTTAGCAACCTCTTCTTTCTCTCTTCCTTCCAAATTTGGCTTTGTTGGCAGGTAGGGCTTTACCTTAGCTATATTAAAAAAAAAAAAAAAACAGCAAATTGTACTGGAAAATCTAGTACTTTTTTTCCATGTGCTTCATATAATCTAATTACATGAAGAGCAATTAGACTTTTTGCTTGATGCATTTTCATTCATCTCTTGAAGCATTAGTTTAGGTCTTGCTTTGTAATAAACACCATGCAAAGATGAAAGAATGTAGGTCGGAGCCCTGGCGAAGCTCCCACTGGAGAAAGACATGGGAAAATGTATCTTGCTTATGAACCATGACTCATAAGTTGAAGAGTGTGCATAAATATGTGTCATGCCATTCTAATAGACATCTGGGATATTTGATTACAGTCATTATTAAGGGTCATTCCTGGTTTGAACCTTTGTCATAAAAGGTGCTGTGATTTATCATGGAGCATGTGAGGAACCCCTTGAACCCCTTTCAATTTGAGCCATGGTTGCTATTCTGTATGCTCACAGTCCACATATGATAGATTGCTTCCGATCTGGAAACCTCACTACTTCCCTGATATTCCTGAGCCATTGATTTCTGAGGCCCTAGGAGCTTAGAATCCAAGACCAGTTTTTTGAGATACATAAATAACCATTCCATTCTTAGAGTTCTGTCTCATTTCAGAGTTCTGGAAAGGAGTAGACCTTGTCTGAGTTCTGCTATTCAAAGCATTCTCTTAATTCAATCTCATCCCTGCTTGGAAATACAGTCATGTCATCCCCTCACTTCTTTATTTCTTTTACCACACCCCAACAGAACTGATTCCAAATGTTCACACTTTCTGGGATTAAATACAAATTAATATTGTTTGTCCCTAAGAAAATGTGCCTCCTCAACTGTTACCTCATAGGTAACTCCATTTCCTCACTCTAGTTCCATCCAGCATGGAGTGTTATGGCATTTTAAGGGGTCATGGAAAGGAAGGAACTATGCCAAGAGGATTTTAGGACTCACAGAAGAAGATGATTCCCCTTGAGCATAGAACATGAAAGTTTAAGAAGATGAGATTGTAACACACACACCAAGGATTTCTGCACCCAGATCCTACCCAATGCACATTGTGTTGAGATTCCTAAGAGAATATGATTACAGAACAGATTGTAGAAGCCATCCAAAGAAGTCAAATAGTATATTTATTTTCTAGAGCTGCTGTAACAAAACACCAAAAATTGGATGATGCACAAACAAAATGTATCCCCTTCCCCCATCCCGGGGGCTAGGAGTGGAAAGGCAAGTTTGCAAAAGTGCCAAGATCCCTCTGAAACTGGGCAGAACTTGCCTGTTCGAGCTTCTGTCAGGCCTGAAACCGTCCTTGGCATTGCTTGGCTTTCATCTACTGTCAATTGTGCTGTCCCTCTGAGTCTGTCTCAGTGTCTCTTTCCTCCTTTTAAGAAGTCAGATTGGATTAAGGACTCATCCTTCTCTAGAATGACCTCTTCTCACCTTCTTTTCATAGGGTCTGATAAAAACTGTTTTTAAATGAGTTCCCATACAGGTTCAGGATTCACAACTTCAGCCTTTCCTTTTGGGGAAAGTACTTCAACCTACTGGTAGTGTCACAGAAAGAGCATGGGGCTCACAGCTATGGAAAATCACCTCTCAGGGGTCAGATGTGCTATTTGTGCAATCAACAGTGGCTCCAGAATGCTGTGATTATGTGAGTTTCTCTTTCCTCTAAAGATGAAAATAGTCCGCAAGGCAAAATTGCAAGTAACTAATTGAAACGATGTGTTCAAACCAAAACTGCAGTTTGAGGAACTGAGGATTACATAACTAATAACCTAAGCCCTCAGTGACCCTGTCTACATTCAGAAGGATTGCTTATGAAAGAATGCACTCGGTTTGAACAATTTCTTCAGTCGGGCAGAGGATAGCTCTTCTTGTGTAACTGGCATTCCCCACCCCTCCTTTAGAATGGGCTGTGATAAATATATTTTGAAGACACAATAGGAAGAATGAAGAAACCAAAAACTGAGTTTCTTCTCTAAGTCTCCTCTTCCTACACTGTAGTTCAAATTTTGAGACCTAAAGAAATCTTTTACTTAAAGTTAATCTACTTTGGGTTAACTATAAAATAAAGATCACCAGTGAAAAATTTTCAATTCACTCTCACCATCCTTCTTCCACCTTCTTATCCTCAATTGCAACAAAATATGTTTTGGTCTGTCTGTAAAAGCAGTGATGCTTGGATCATACTTATAGTTTGATTCCATTTGCAGACTATGTCACTCCATAGAGCATCCTTGCCTAGGATACCTAGCAGATTATTCTACCATCATATTCTCCTATATTTTATGTTTATATGACTTTATGTCCTCTAGGATTCCATGCAAGACTGAGCCAAAGAAACCTAAATGTTGACAATTATACTGTATATGCTAGTGGGATGCAGAAATTTTGTAGAATTTTACAGACAGTTCTGATGGTAAAATAATTCAATTGGCATATTTGGAGGAAATACATTTGTTTCATTAGTGACTATCTTAGTTCAGGCTGTTGAAATAAAAATATCTTAGACTAGGTAATCGATAAATAATGGAAATGTAGCACTCACAGTTCTGGGGGGTAGGGAGAGCAAGATCAGGACCAAGCCGACTCCCTGTCAGTGAAGACTTGCTGTTTGCCTTCTCACAGTGCAGAGAGGACAAGGAAGACTTGGAAAGTGCGTCACTCCTGACTTAATCAGTCCCCAAATACTCACCTCTAAATACTGTCATATTGCACATTTAGCTATGAATTTTGGGTGGATACAAATATTCACATCATATTTAGTCTCAGGTGAGACAATGTTTTAGTCTCAGATAAGCTTGAATGGGACATGTTTGACTTAAATTATGAAAAGGTTTTGCCTTCAAGGTTCACAATTTTAAAATCTATTTTGCTTACTGCAAGGGATAACTGAAGGCTTTGGGAAAGATGGTTAAACTGAGTAGAGGTTTTAGTGATAAAATAGAGAAATTAGCCAATAAAAGAAATCTGTATTTACAGAGGCCACTGAGGAAGCTTATTGCAAAAGCTGGTGAAGAGGTAAAGATAAACTTCTATGAAAGAGCGTAGTTGGGTGAGAAATGTCAATTTCTCAGATCAATTTGTCATTGGCATGAAAACGAATTTACCAGTCCTAGCATATAGGGAAATGATGTGACCCTCTGAAGGTGTGAGGAGGACTGTGTTCTATTCTGGACATGTTGAGTTGGAGGTAACTTCAGGACAACACAGTGAAGATGTTCCCTGCAAAGCATGAGGTCACTGTCTCTTCTCTGGCATGTTTATAAAGAAGACTCCCAAGGGCACAGACTGCGGCTGTGTGTCCTCTGCTGAATTCAGATGTCCTGCACTATGTTTACAGAACTCACCACGGTTACTGAGTAAGTCCCAAGCAAGATCTCTACATGGGCCTTTTGAAGGAACACTCGGCTGAGTCATTAGCGGCCTCACCTAGCTGTTTGGTCTTAGGGACAAGAAGCTTGGAATGCTAACTTTTTTTTTTTTTTTAACTCAAATCTTTATTGGTATCACAGCACCTTGGAAACAGTATTTTCACCCAAAATCAGCATTTTGCTGACCAGGGAAAAGTGATGTAAGAATTGCCTGAAGTCACAGGTTCCATATATCTAAGAAATGGGAGTTAATTTCAGGACCATGAGCTCCCAGATGCCTACTTTCATCTGGCTACTTACTTTTTCTTTCCTAGTTGATATATTAACATTACACGCAGAAGTTTCAAAAACCCTATTGGAGAAGGATGATCACAGAATTGCTTTTTATCCATGAAATAGCAAAGTGGGGGCAGGGAGAAGGGTTGCTCAGATGCCAAAGGCAATCATGCACTTTAGATATGCCCTAGGTTGGTATGCTTATAAAAATAACTTACAGGGGGGAAGTTTACTGCAGCCACTTTGTGCCCTTACAACGAGAAATCTCATTTTCTGACTTCAGTTAAGAGGAATAAAAATATGAATAGGGCAGCGGTAAAGGAGCAAGATGCCATGCAACTCGACTATGCAGTGCCTACACCAATTTTCTAACCCCATCACAGAAGGACAGGTCCTTTGCTTGTCCATAGACTCCAACAGAGCAAAGTGAGGGACATCAAACTGCATCCAGAACCAGGACTCCTGGTTCAACTGTGTCTTTAAACAGAAGATCTGCTGTTAACCTTGGATAAATCACTTCACCCTCTGTGTGGAGCAAGTTTGAATGATAATTTTGATTTCTCCCAAAACTTTCTCTATTGATTGTCTACCCTTCTGGTTTTCTTTAAATGATCACACAAAATAAAAATACCTATGGTTTTGGGTAATGTGTATTTCCTACTGAGAGAAGCTTCTTTTCTTGTAACTAATAATGAAAATTACAAGCATAGGGCCTGGCTCACTTGTGTTATGATGATATGAGTTAACCGAAGGTCACTTTCAGCATACTTAAACAGGCCTCCCAGGCAATGCTGATAAGAAAAAGACAAAAGGACAAAGACAAAATTAACTTTAATTTCCCTTCTAAGGCAAGACTGACAGAAGCAGAGGGATGGGTAGAATCTCTCCTAACATGCAATAGAGAATCATGTATTAAAGATCTTATCTGATTGAATTTATCAGATATAACTAACCACACAACTATTTAAATTTGCATTTGTAAGTACAGTCCCTACCTCTGAATACTGATAAATTTTAGTGTCATATTTTCATATCTAGTATCACTCAAAACAATCTTTCAGGATTAAATTATATGAATAAATTAAATCAGGTACGTGAGTTTTCTGTTTGCAGTAGTTTCCTTTCCAGACTATCACTAAAGTTATTTATGTGTTTATATAAGAAATGACTTATTATAATGAGTAACAATTTTGTATCCCTCCAAGGTGTTAGCCACACATCCTTCAATAATTCCAGAAGAATGTTAGTAAAGAATCCAGGTTTTTGTGTGTCTGATTTATTTCATGCAACCAGATCTATAATTATGTTGGTAAAGCAATAGCATTACAAGCTATTTAATATAATAGGTAGATGCTATATATTAACTACAAAGAAAGAATTGATTTTATTGAACACCTTGTGCATGAATGAGTTGTGAAGCTTGATATCAAATGTTTATAGCACACTCAAACAATGGATTTATAAACAATTTTTGAATTTAAATTTTTCTGGTATAAGTCTTTAATCTTGATGTAACATAACCCAATTTCAGGAATTTATTACTATAACCAAGTTACAGTGGTTAAGATGGAGTTTCAGGGTGGTTGGCTTGGGATTTACACTAGGATCCATGGAGCATAATCTTCAGTGTGGCTCTGTGAGTCAAGAAATTGTCTTGGAGTCTATAGCTAGTCCTGCTCCCTACTCTTCTGATACTGTCCATGTGTTCTGCTTTCCACCTGACATAAACTGAGCATCTTCACTCCTCACACCCTTCCCCCATGATGTTCTGCCTTGAGGCCAGCAGACTGTGTATCAAAACCATGAGCCAAGATAAAGCTCACTTCCTTTAAACTGTGGAATCAGTTACTGGGTCAAGCAAAGGGAAAGCTTATTAGCGCACAAGACAAACCTGAGTTTTAAACAGCCCACTTCAGTAGTGAAGTTTAAAACTTATGAACTATTACTTTGCCTATTTGTAAATATGTTCATTATTTTACAAAAGGGAAAATTATCTTAGGACATTTGAATGTGATCTGATTTCTAAAATAATTATTGATCATCCAAAAGCCTATTCATTGTACAAAACATGTTTTAATTATGACATTTTCCAATATACAGAATTCCAATTTAACAATGATATGCTATTCATGAAAAACATGTAGTACTAATTTTAAATTTGACTGGCTTAGAAACTAGCCAGAGACTAAGTATACTTCCATATTGATGGTATTTTAAAACTACATAATCGTTGGCCGGGGAGTTAGCTCAGTGGTTCTGGTGCCTGTCTTACAAGCTCAAGGACCCGGGTTCAATGCCCGGTAACCACATACCATACTGGGCGTGGAGACTCACGCCCAACGGCAACCAGTACCACATACCACAGTGCCAGGTGTGGTGGCTCAGGCCTGTAATCCCAGCACTCGGGAGGCAGAGGCAGAAGAATTGCTGTGATGTGAGTTTGAGGCTGAGCTCAGGGCCAGCCTGAAACACAAAGTGAGACCCTGTCTCAAAAAACCTAAAAACAAACAAACAAACAAACAAAAAACACTACATAATCATTCTGTTTTACCCTAATGAAATTCAAGATTCACAATGAAACAGAAAACCCAAAGGAAAATATGCTTAGACTCTGTAGCACATATGTTAAAATAAATATAAAATTACATCGTATGATTTAGATCATACTATATATGAGTTAGTCTCCAAAATTCTCTTTTCCATAAAAACATTTAATGTTTTAGGTCACATGTCTAGTTTCAAATAAGAAAACTGGAAGTAATATTAAAAATGAGTAGTGAAATACTAGAGAAATTAAAAGTATTTTCACTGAAACTTTGAAAGAAAACCTATTTAGTTTTCTGAAGCATGGAATTTAAAACAACTTTTAAAAATAATAATGGCATTACACTGCAAGAAATAACCTATAAGCAAAAAGAATATAAGTAATGTCACCCATAATTCCAAAATTATGAATACACATACTCTCTGTTATGAATTAAATTGCATTTCTCCCCAAATTCAAATTTTGACATTTATTTTGTGCTTCTGAATGCAATCATACGTGGAGATAGGTTTTTATAGGGGAATGAAGTTAAAGTGAAGTCATTAGGGCAGGCTGTAATCTAAAATGGCTGCATTCTTATAAAAAGAAGTCTGTGCACAGAGATACTGGAAAGGGACATGAGTACCCTATCAAAGACAGAGGAAGAAGATAGCTCTTTTTGAGCCAAGCAGAGTGCCCTTAGACAAAATCACTCCCACTAACATCTCAAGCCTGAAAGGCAATTTTTTGCTATTGTTTAAACTATCGAGTCTGTACCAGCATTAAAACAGTTTTTGGAATGAATACATTCAATATCATTTCGCTAAATCCACACACACATGTGAACACAGACATTTAACTGTTGCTCTGCCAAGCACTATTTTAAATACTTTGTTTATTATTTTAAGCCTTATGATTCTCTAATGGCATAAACTTTATTATCTATACTGGACTGTGTTCTATGGATATGTCATGGATGATGTATATGCTATTATATAATATCTATAAAATTCATGTATATTTTAATTAACTTTATTAGTACATTTTACACATACATTATGATCACATTTAACACTGAAAATTGGTACCTGTATGTGACAGGTCTTGATTCTCATATTTCCCCTTTCCCCTACCCCCCCTACAACCCCCAACCCACATACATAAGCTTTGTTTGCTTTTTTCCTTTTTCACTATCAAACTTTCTTTCCTTTCTTCACCTTCCCCTACCCACTCTTTCCCTTTTCCTCTTGCAAGTTTTATATATTACATTTTTGAAATAATCCATGGAGTTATAAATTGTTGGTTACCTTTAAAATGCTTATAAATGTAAATACACACTTATATAATATATTCTGTTTTAATAGTATATATTATATATACATAATTCATATGTAGAGAGAATGATATTCATATCATTTTTATTCTCATCAGCAAGAAATGAAAGTGATTCTTTTCTTTGTTCTTTTTTTAGACCCAGTCAATTTGCAGGCAATATTTTTCTGATCTACTGTGGTTGTCATTGACTCCTGATAAATCTAGACTCTGAATGTATTTGTACCCATCAGTCCTTTTGCTCTAGTTTTTTTTTTTGCAAATATTTAGTTTCTCTTTTTTCTCTAGTCTGAGGTCACAGTGGAGAAGTTTTTCTTGCACTATTCTTATGCTTTTCCAATCTTCCCAAGTCCTCCCTACTTTAAGAGTGATTACCATTTACCCGTTGTTTAGTCACCTCTAACTCAGCACGCCTTTCACTATGTGCTGAGATCTTACTACTGATCATCTTAATCAAACATAGTCAAATGTAAAACGCCTCTAAGAACAAAGGAAAGAACTATTACAAAATCCATGCATATTGCTCCAAAGGTGATTTTTTTTACACAGAGATTATTTATACAAATTTTAATTACACTAGTGATAGATTAGAAGACTCAGAGAAAAAGTTGCTCTTAGAGTCCCATTTATAGTCAGTAAAATCCTTTGCCTTCTTGCCTGAAATTTCCCCTCTGCACAGACTCCTGTCTCATCCTTATTTCGTCTTTGTCACAGCCTTCTCCAGTACTCAAATGTTACTATAGAGATCTAAGTTAAATATGTGTTTTTCTGCACTGTCTCTCCCCATCTCTTAAGTGGCTCTTTTTTTCATGTGCTCATATTGTACTTTATATAAATCTTCCGTATGGTGCTTATATCCCTTAATTATTTGTTCATATATGTTTCCACAGTGGAATGGACATCTGTAAGACTTTGAATACCATTTGTCTTGGTAGCACCAGTGCCTGGTTCCAGGCAAAGGCTGCCATACAGCAATCACATGATTATTAAAGTCACTCATCCCAAGGGCACATTTGGATTGATGGATACTTATCTATATACATAAAGCTAAATTTTTTTTGGATGTGTGGAGTCATCTATTTGGAATGAAACAAATGTGCTGCCTTAAACACAATAGAATGACAGGTGGATTTGTATCAATTCATGATGTTCTAGTTATATAACCACATATGTGAATGTGACCATTATAAATAATACATATCTCTGAATTTTCTCTGCCCTAGGAATTGGAATTGGTTTTAAATCTGCAAAATGACAGGGTTGAAACATGATCAGCCATGTGCTTTTCAGTCTTAAAATCCTGTGATCCTTATTCTACTTGGATAAATCTGGATGTAAACTGTCTCTCTTGCTATTTTGAGGGAAGGTTGAGTGTGGTATTGCTTATGTCACTGTCTCAGAGTCTCAGAGATAGCATGCTGTTTACACACAACAGTGTCGCCTGCCTCTGAGAGCTGATCCTATCAGACATGGTTATTTCCAGCTGTCTTCAGGAGCAGGCAGCTGCTGTGCCCGCATTTCCCTGCCTCACCACTGGCAAGTACAGAAATCACACTCACACTCTTTAGAGGGCTTTTGGACACCTAAACCAACAGTTGTGAAAATGTCAGCTCCCTGATGCAGCGAAGGGTTAACTTGGAACCTGAGCTATTTCACCTTTTCATTAGGTTTATAAATCTTCCCACAGCCAACTTGAGCTAGAACTGAGCAATACAAAGACAATTTTAAAAAAAATGTTTAGTGAAAACAAATGAACCTAGAAAAATTAAGAAAATAGCACAAAGTTCCAGTCTGCTAATAATATTTTTGAGGGTATACGAATTTATAGTTAGTAGTTTATAGTTAGCTTTGTAAGTCTGTAATTAAGTAGGTTTTGTGCATATCAGTAGTTAAAAATGATAATAGCACAAGGTGCTGAAAAAATTAAATGATTTCAGAAGTGGATGTAATACAGTAACAGATGCTTGGATGCTTTCTTTACTGTTAAAATTTGGGCAGAAACTTAAAAACATAAAAAATCATTAGAACTGAGTAGTAGTGGTACTCAAGAAGGATAATTTAAACTTTTAGTCATCTTATCACAAGGACATTCATTTACTGAAAATTTTCAGTATGTATTTCACTTAATATGGCATTACTTTTAGGAAACACTCATATTGACAACTCTGAAGATAGACTTCTATTTTCCCCTTAGCTTAGCTGTGTAACACACTTTTGAATGGCTTCTACCTCGACACCAACTAGACACTGAGGCCGTAGGACCAAAGGAAACCTGTTATCCATTTCTTCCCCTACTTCCCCTACTAATTCCTGCCTCTCTACAGGTTTTACTTCATGCCTTGCTGTAGGAGAATTCCTCAGCAAGGTAAATCACAGGACCTGAACAGAGACGACCTCACTTCCAAAGAGATATTCACTGCTCTCCAACAAGATCAAGTTTTTTTGACTTAAGTTAATTTCAGAGTGATAACAGGTGCAAGTCTAAGCCAGTTAGTCTCCTTTACCTGGTTTCTGACAGGATTTCCAGGCCTGGTTTAGATGTTAGTTTCTTGCTCACAGTTGCTCCAAGGCATTAAAAGATTTGTTTACTAAGGTCTAGCAATATAATGATTTCCTTTACACAGGTGATTTCAAATGGCTCTTTGTGATGTGTTGGGCCTCATAGAGAACTTTCAGGGCCCAAGGAAATTTCAATAGAGAAGTCATCCACCACATACTAAGAAAGGAAAAGATTCATTTAGGGTGAAATTCAGAATTCATTATTAAATAAAGACTGACTCAAAAATGAAACTCAAGTCTGTGATAGTTTTCTTCAAAGTTTGTATAAGATAAACATGAGTAGCATTGAATTTTCATAAGAAGATTTAATAAAAACAAGAGTATCTGTGTATCCCAATTGAAAAGAGTTCCTTTCTTCATGTGCTGGGTAATATTTAGTTTTATAAGGTCATAGATAACAGGAAATTCACATATCATGGAGACATCAAATCCTTGGTTTTCAATATACATTAAAAATAGTTATATAAGCTAATGAAGGAGTCTCACTTGGTTATAAATGATTGCAGAATATTTTGTAATGACAACTTTATAACTTTCATATGCCTGCCAAGTACAATGAAACAGCTATCAAATATATTTCTAGACTGAAGTTATTGAGAAAATGTAGTTATTTTTAGGGTATCTTGAGAAATTTGTTTTCTCAGATGCTGGTTTTCTAGCATTTTGAAAAAGACCTCAACTAAACTACTTAATAATATTAATGTGTGGAAAGATGCCACAAGGGATTTTCTGTTTTATTTATTTATTTTAATTTAATTTAATTAATTAATTTATTTATTTAATTTCTAGGGTTTTTTTGAGACAGGGTCTCACTTTGTGGTTCAGGCTGGCCCTGAGCTCAGCCTCCAACTCACATCACAGCAATCCTCCTGCCTCTGCCTCCTGAGTGCTGGGATTACAGGCGTGAGCCACCACGTCCGGCACTGTAGTATGTGGTACTGATTGCTGCTGGGGTGAGTCTCCATGCCCAGTATGGTATGTGGTTACCAGGGATCAAACCCGGGTCCTTGTGCTTGCAAGACAGGCTCCGGAACCACTGAGCTAACTCCCCGGCCCTGGAATTTTCTGTTTTAAAGACTCCCATGTGCCCTAGGCTAGTCATTGTATGGCAGATCGCATCTCTCAAGCACAGTTTATCACCTGAAATGCAGTATTCCTCTCTCTTTCAACATCTAGCATTCGTGTAACACAATGAATACCAGTTTAACATGAAATGCCAGAAACTCTGTTAAGGGCAGTGAATTAGTATTTCTGAAGAGGTCCACTCCTATAGCTGATACATTTCCTCCCATTTTACAGATGGGATACAGTGCGGTAGTAACTTGTTCAACTTCACACAGATAAACGGAAGGTCAAAGAGTCCAACCCAGACAGTGGGCTTCAGAATGTGAATGCCTACCTGCTATGCATCAAGACTCATAGCAGTTTTTTGAAGTTGTAAGGACTTAAATGCATGTTCCTATGTTTGTGCATGTTTAACATTAAGGATTCTATTTAAGTTCATTTTTTAATATAAAACAAGCTGCCATTTACTATATTTGGGCTCACATTGCTAAAACTGAAAAACCAGGTGTCATATTTTAGCTGATTTTAAGTCATTTAAATTCTGTTTCACCTGGGAAAGCTGAAAACTATAATCTTACTTCAAATAAAGAAATAAGACAGATATGAATTGCAATTTTGAAGGGCAATTAATGATAATTAATTAATTTTTATAACTCTCAGAAAAGCTGAGATAGTAGTATAAAGAATATCATAAACCTTCACTTAGATTGATTGTTTTCAATATTTTTAATAATTTAATATGTAAGTGTGTGTATGTATATATATATATGTGTGTGTGTGTGGTGTGTGTGTGTATGTTTTCACATATATTCGAAAGCAGATCACAGATATTATGACACACTACATATTTACTATGAATTACTGGAAAATAAGAACAATTACTTCTTAAAATTTGCAATAATAGTGGTAGTAGTGCTATTACATCTAAGAAATGTCTAATATTTCCTTAAGAACACCTCGTAGGCAGTCATATTGAAAGTCTCTTAATTGTGCATAATATGTATTTTTAAACTATTTTGTTCAATTTAAGGTCAAAGCAAGATGAATTTATTTTATTTGTGTGTTGCAACTATTAAGTCTTGTTTTCTAATTCTGCTGAAAACCGTTAGACTGCTACAAAATCATTTTAAAAATTTCTTTTAAAATAGCATTGTGATTTTTTAATTCAAAGAAAAATTGAAATTGGAATTGATATCTTTTTAAGGAAATTAAAATGAATAAAAGATGTCATGTGTTTTACATCTTGTAGAGATCTTTTCTGTACTGTCAGTTCAGTGGTTTCTACCGTGATCTCATCTTTTCCAGTCTACATCTCAAGTGAAAGCCAATCAAAAAAGAGCAACCTTAGAAACATGCTGAGGACAGATCCAGTGTTGAGACCAACTGGCATAAACAGTTCATCTAACACATTAGAAAAGCCAAGTTCCAAAGAGGTTAAATAAGTTGCTCAGCTCCCAACTATGTATTAGCACAGAATGGAAGTAGAACAAAACTTCAGCCCTCTTTCCAGTAATGCCACAGTTGAAGAAGATCACATTACCTGGCATCTGCCCTTCTCCAGATTGCAGGATGAATGGCTTTTTGTATTTTCTGCTCTGGCACCAAAGCCAATAAACCTATTTCTATATCTGTGACAATACATTCTATGGAATTAGCCTACAGGTAAAGAAAGCACAAAGACCTAAGTGAAATCTTTGGACATCAGGTCAGAGGTTTGTTTTGTGTCCCTTGTGTTCATCTATAGGCCTGATAAGCCAAGTACAGAACAGAGAGATGACTCTGGCTCTTAGAAACTCTCAAACTCAGCCCCATAACTTGCTTAGAGAAACATTAGACGACACCTTCTTCCCATTTTGTTTTAAAATCCAGCTGTTCTCTTGACAATGAAGAAATAATTCTCTCATTTTCATGGGTCTCTGATGAGACTGCCGATTATGTCTTGTCTACACATGAAAAGGACACATGATCTTTTGGCTAATTGTGGAACTCTACTGCCGTACTCAAATGGCTTGCAAGAATACATGTCCTTACTCATAAGTGAAATAAATAGGTCACAGATGTGTAAATATCATATATTCTCTGGTGTGAGAAACTAAAGATGTAAATGAGTTCTAGAATCTGTGATAGATATTGTGAAATAGAAAATATTCAAAAGGAAATGTGATGTAAGGGTTAATAATGAGGGGAAAGAAAAAAGATGATGGTAAAAAAAGGAAACAAAGCTTATGTGTATAGGGGCTGGGGGTTATAGTAGGTTAGGAAAATGAGAAAAAGTGAGAATTAAGTCATGTCACATACTGGTACAAACTCTCATTATGTGTGTGATCGTGATGTGTACATGTAATATGCCAATAAGGATTCAAATTTAAAGAAGAATACATGTCCAGCACAAACAAAGCCAACCATAATTATACAATTTGACATATGGGAGCTAGGAATAAAACGTCTTCCTTGTGGATTATGCATTGCAGGGTATGAGACTTGGCAACACTTCCTGCCAACAAAACTGGTGACAACCCTAGGTCAACACTTGAAGAGAATTCAAGTCATGCTGATCTGAGAGAAATAGCTCTGACAATACCTAAGACTACTTGGAATCCACAGTTAAGTGACCTAAAATCTTTATTCATTTATTTTCTTTTGGTAGATATTGTGAGATTTCTGCATTTCCACTCCAGAGAATCCTTATGAGTACATAGTTTCACTTTGCAGGACACTATAAAATTTTTAATATATTGAGAACTAGAGATCAACTTTGTAGTTTTGGAAGCTCAAGCTATCCATGTATAAGCTTGCTCTACCGCAGTGACATTCAGAAAAACAAAACAAAACTAAGCAACAACAACAACAAAAAAAACCCTCTGCTTCTTTCTGCTTTAGAGAGAGAAGTAGCAAAGACATAATTTAGACCTGGATGAATTAACATCTTGGAGTCACAGACATAACTAGCTTGAGTTATTGAAGTAGAAATATGAAACCTTGGAAACATGGAAACCTTCCTTAGAAGGCTGTATTACCTTGGCTAAATCACTAGGAGTTACTCCTCTGAGAAATGTGGGCCTAGGGGACAGCTAACAAATCAATTATTCTTCCCTTGGATAGGTCACCAATGAGGAAAAGGCATGAGGTCCATGATCCAGGAGTTAGACTGGATCTGCCCCAACCCTTCGGTGCCTCTCTGCAGCTTAGAAACGAGCTATTTGTGCATAACGGCAATTGTTGTGCCTCCAAATACCAAGCGTCTTAGAACTGAGGTAGGGTGACTATAGTATTTGGGGCCAGCAATCATTGTTCCCACACTGTAAACCTAATCTTCCAGAAGCACTGGCACATCCAAGCTCCGATCTGACTGTTTCTCTCTGTACTTAGTTGGAGCCAGCTTTCCTTCCTTGCATTCAATGAGGTTGCAGGAGATGTGGGGCAGCAAAAAGGCAGGAAACTTCAAGAGGAATACAGTAGATTTCTTTTTAGTTAGTAATATAGGTGGGTACTATACAGTTAAATGAGGAAAGAAAAGGTGATTAAGGGATTATCATTGTATGCAGATCTATGGGGCAGTTTATATTGGTCAGAGGCATGCCCAGTTATAAAGAGATATATCTACTTATAGGTCAATAAGATAGACCTATAGATATATAGATCATGTGTCAACGAAGGATTTGGGTATTCATATCACTCTTTGACTATATTTTTTGACATTGATTTGTCAACCAAATGGTCTTTAAGAGAATGGAGGATAGCAATGAGTTCTTTTCTGTGTAATTCTGGTCTGGTTTTCTGTAATATATTTAATGCATGTTTTTAATTGTATACAGGTATAGCCCCAAGGAGAACAATGTAGTTTATAAAACAGAGTTGGTACACAATGAATTATTAGTTGTTATCCAGGCACTTGAAGGTATCCCTAGGTAGGGAAGTCACACACTGCTGTTACCTTCCCATTTCTGTAAGTTAGTTTTGTTTGAAGACCATGTTGTGAACCCCTGGCCTTTGTTTTATGTGCTGATCTCCTATTTTACCTGAGTTACTGTCCCATAACCTGTGTCCTTATAAGGTGTTAGGTGCTTTTCACAATGTGTACAACTTCTGATTGTCTAGTTTCACCCTTTTTATTATTCCGCCCACTAGAAACTTTTATAACGTTGCTCCAGGCAGTTCAATCTTCTTTCAGCCACCATCGCCAGCATCTCACTCACAGACTGCTCCTGATACTCATCGGGATCTTGCTTCACTCTCTAGTCTGATGTTCTGAAAACATTTTTGGTTTCAACACATGCAATTAATCATCCACATTTATGACCTGCAATTTCCAAGAAGGTTTCAGGATTTACTCAGTGGGAGAGTTCATGGACTACTAGGCAAAATGCCAGCTCAGATTTGGGGAATACTTGTTCTTCCAGTATTTCTGGTCTACTAAATATTCTTCAATTTTAATTTTAAAAAAAAGATGTGCAAATGCTCTAATATGGGCAAAATTGAGAAGTGAAAGAGATTATTTTAAAAATCTTCTACTTTCTCTGCAGTCTGTATTTCCTCTAAACATCTTCATTCTATTTAATTCTGCCATGTATCTCTGTATTATCTGTTTTTCTCTATACTATCTACTAGAAACTGAAAGTTGGCTCAGTCTAGATATCTTTATCAGGCAGAAAAATCTTAGGGTCTCTGGTCAAGGGTAAAAGTGGTTGCAAATGATACTGTAGGAATGGGATGGGGATAGGAACTGAAATCTGAGAGGGATTCCATTACTCTGGTAACAGGAGCACAAAGAAAGAGACAGAAAATAAGATCATTCATTCTAAATTTACATTCTAGTATGGTCAACTAGCTGTTTCCAAAACCACTATGGTACAATACTTTATTTCTTGATTTTAGCTTTTCTTGTATAAACTATACACTTAATTCCCATTCCTTGTAACAAAATCAAATAATATAGAGGTTAAAAAAAGTGAAACACACCAAATTGAATTTACTGGAAAGAAAGATTAATTAAAAGTTGATAATTACTTTAGATTTGCAAACTGTTATTTATGCATATATATTTATTCACCATATAAAACATAACATGTAAATGTTTTTCTTTTAAGATTAATGTATTCTTTTGTGTAAATGTTAAACATACTTTTATATATACTCTTCACTGTTACTCCAGCATGGAAATTAATGATTGTTCATATTTCTATATGTACATTTAATTATTAATACACATCTCTATAAATCATTTATGCATTAATTTTCAATTAATTTTTTAACAATCAGTGAATAAAAAGTATGACATTTGCCTATAAATAGCTTAGAATATATTAAGAAAATAGAGCCAAGTCATATAAATATGTAAACAAAACTATCAAAAGTAATAACTGTTGATCAAATAAAGAAAACTGGTTAAGTAGAATGTCTGACTAACTACTTTAGATTTTATGGTGACCCTTAAGTCTAACCCCTCAGGAATAAAGATGAGCTTTATGTCAAAGTGTCTACAATTAAATTCTTAGGCTTCAAAAAGTCTTCCAAATGCTAACAATTCGAATTAAAAGCTCTGTCAGGCTGTGGACAATGGTATCTTATAAGACTAGTTATTTTTAAGCCAATTGCTTGATCTTAGCAGTATTACAGGGTCGTATTTCTACATGATTGAACAGTTCTTGAACAATTTCTACAGTAAATGAAGATACAAGAACGTTTTACTTTAGTACCAAGCATGCATGTTTTATTTTCCCACCTATTCTCCTTCTCCCCACATCTCTATTATTTCATTAGTTTTATAAAAGAAAAACTTAATAAAAATAAAGCTTATGTATATAAGGAATTGGGAGTTGAAGGGAGGGAAGGGCATAGGAAAAAATAAGAATCAAGATACATTATGTACAGGTATAAATGGCCAGTGACAGATTAATCATAATATATTTCTAAAATGTACCAATAAACTCAATATATTAAAAAACATTGTCTTATTGACTGTTTTTCTCTTAGCCAGTCACTTTTCATGTTGTATTATAGCTGAAATATTATACTCTTAAACTTTTGATTTATTTTTATGAGAATTATATTTGTTAGTTTTTCTAGTTGTTGTGTAGATGCAATATTGAAAAGAATAATCAGAGGAAGGACAAAGATGTAGCAATTCACCTTGGAAAAAGTCCCAAAAGTCCAGTTTCTGAACTGTTCTACAAAGAAAATGCAATCTCATCATAAAAAAGACTGAGTGTGATGATTTCTTAACTATTAAAATGTTTCTAAAAAATAATGGTCTTTGAATAAAGGAGTAGAACCCACTTCTATGAAAACAATCCTTTTCTCTCCAACTTAGTATGTGAGAAAAATATATATTCTGTCTGTGATCCATGGTGTCATGCAACGGTCTATTTGTATGTTCCAACAGTGACTGAGAAGTTTGATGCTGAAATGATGGATGAACACATAGATTTGACAAGACATCATCTACTCTATGCTTTTGTAACAGAATTCTTATTTACAAACAAAGAATTTCACTTGGCTCATGATTCTGGAGGCTGGGAAACCTAAGATCGAGGGGCTGCATCTAGAGAGAGTCTCGTCAAGGCATCGCTATGTGACGGCAAAAATCACCACATGTAGAGGAGAAGAGAAGAGAGGGGAGGAGAGAAGGGGAGGGGAAAAATACACAGAAAAGAGGGAGCCAAACTCATCCTTTTACTAGGAACCGCTCTCCATCTAGAATCCAATCTCAAGACAGCAACATAAATTATTCACCAGGCACAGCCCTCAGGACCTAGTCGGCTCTCACTAAAGCTCACCTCCCAAAACTGTGGCACTGGGCGTTAAATGTCCAATACATGAAATCTGAAGATACATTCAAATCCGAGCTTAGAGAAAAATGAGTCCAGTAAAACACTGAGGTAGCATTTTTGCCAGGCTTATGATTGAAAGAGCAAAACAAAATGCAGCACTAGAGATGCAAATGTAGAAAAGGCTCCCGAGGTTTCTACACACGTCCGCTGGGGCACCCAGCCAACTGACGTCTGAGCGGAGAAAGACTTGAGGAAATAAATACCTTAATTTTACTTTCCTGCAAATTTATAGCTCCTGATGGTTCCTTCCATTTGTGGAGTGGAGCTGAAGCCCTGAGAGCATGGAGAGATTATGGATATAGCTCCTTCAGGTTAGCGTATCAGGGCACAACAGTTTGGAAATGAACAGCAATGACTGGGTGAAGTACATAGATTCCTGGAGCATGTGAAATCTGAAGAGCTGGGCCTGATTTTCCTTCTCTGGGCTAAGACAGACGTTGGGGATCATATCAAATCTCCAATATCTTGTAGATGCTCTTTTAATCCTAGGCCTAACAAGGAAAGCAAAAAAAAAAGGCACTGATGGGCTGGGAAGTTGGCTCAGTGGTTCCGGCGCCTGTCTTGTAAGTGTAAGGGCCTGGGTTCGATTCCCTGGTCAACCACATACAATACTGAGTGTGGAGACTCACGCCCAGCAGCAGTCAGCGCCACATTCCACAGTGCCGGGCGTGGTGGCTCACGCCTGTAATGTAGCACTCAGGAGGCAGAGGCAGGAAGACTGCTGTGATGTGACTTTGAGGCTGAGTTCAGGGTCAGCCTGAACTACAAAGCGACAACTACTGATAATAGTAGTTGTAAATTGTATTTAATTTTTTTTTTAATTATCAACATCTTTCTTTACTTTGATATGTTATTTAGATAATACTTTATTCACTTAAAAAAAATGTCTGGAAGATAATTTAAATGTTTTACAGGGTGTGGAGGTAGAGTTCTTCCATAGGATGTGAGAGGCCCAGGGTTTAATCCTTGGCACAGTGAAAGTAAAATGACTGTTTGGACTAAAATATGAATGTGCTATTCAGATTAACAAAAGTATGATTTAATTTTTATGTAATGTTTCTTATAGTATCAATATGAAAGTGAATGCTTATAATTTTTATTTTCCACTTTCACACATTTTTAAATTTAATGTACTTATCAAAATTAAAAAACATTAGCATTAAATTCTTAGCTCCTTAGGAAGGGTCCATATCTGTCTACCTCCCTACTACCTGTGCAATGAATTTAACAGTGATTTCAACTAGACTATTTGTATTCTGATTAATGTGTGTTAAATATCATGCTAAGAGCCTTTTAAATGATAATCCCCTTCAATCATCCAAAGAGCCCTAAAGCCTACAAATGAAAAAATTTAAGCTCAAAGAAATGAAATAATTTGCCCCTGCCTTATAGATGGTATGTATTAGAGTAAGGAGACTGCACTTACAACCTGGGCCTAGATGACTGTTATGTTTTGCTTTTAACTAATATGTTAAATTGACATTTAGAAGCATGCAAGCCATGGATGTGTGCAAAGGGCTTTCTACAATATCTGGCAAAAATCCACTGACAAAAATACCATGAAACTTAAGGTGACAATATTCATGTAAAGAGATATAAAAGTTTCTATGTTTAAATTCAATAAATTATAATTGGTAGTAGTAGATGACTACTCAATCATAATGCAAGATAAAATAGGAAAGGATTATGAGACAAGTATAAAAACTATACAAACATGGACAAACCTTGTTATCCACCGAACAATGAACAAGGCTTCAATGGTGAATAGATGAAAGGACATCACTCCTTGTGAAAAAAACATTGTGAAACATGCAGGGTGGGTACCAGGATCAACCAAAAACTGAATGACTGAACAACGCATAAGTACTGGAAGTAAGGAAAGAAAAGACTAGCAAGGTAAATTGAAGCCTAGTGAATAATCTACTTACTGTATTATTATCCATTACATATGTCCAAAACTTGTTTACAAAAGACCTCATCAAGTGGCATGGTAAAATGTAAAGCATTTTATCTGCTAAATATCCCTGATCTAGCAATCTTGCAACCTTGCCAAAAAGAAAATGAAGTCAATGTGACTAATCACCCCGGACCTGCTCTCCTCCAATGTATTTCCACACTACTGTCACTGCAGTCTTCTAAAGCTAAGATCTGATTATGATCTCTTCAATTTTATCTCTCGCCAGACTCCATCTTTAAGTGGGACCAGCCACACCAGACTTCTGTTTCCTAGATGTACTCTTGCTCCACTATATATATATTTTTTATATCTCTGTTCTGGCCACATCACTTTCCAGATCCTAATCTCATTGTTCCTTCTCCCATGACGTTACTTCTATAGCCTCCTTCATGGACTCCATCCTTCAGAGCAGAGTAACATCTATTATTATTTATATACTTGCCATAATATTTTGTCATGTTAACCTAAATTTCAGAGGGTTTTTCTTCTTTCCTTTTACATTCTCAGTTCCTGGAACAAAATAAGTAACCAATAAATGAGTCAGTAAATGAATGAAGTGATGATATATTCTTTTGGAGTCAGAGAAAACAGGAATTTTCCTGTTGTTCTCTTCTAGATGAGGAGGCTTTCAACACCTGTGTTGGTGGCTCAAGTCTCATCTCCCTCTTCTGTACTCTCTGTGAAATGTTTCTACAAATAATATCTGTATCCTTAATCCAAGCAGAGAATTACAGTACGACCCTACAGTTGTGACATTTACACTTCTTCATTTTAGTTCAGATATTAAGTATTCTCAAAGTTTTTTTCCCTGAACTTGTAGAATTTTAAGCAATGTTTTTTAGAATTATCTTCCATACCCTGGCTTCAGTTCTGGAGACATTACAACAACAGGTGTCATTCACTGTCAGCTCAAAATTACTAGAAATCCTACAAGCCTCTCTCAAATCACAGTTATAATTGGTAGTAGTAGATGACTACTCAATCATAATGCAAGATAAAATAGGAAAGGATTAAAATAGGAAAGGAAAGGATTTTTCTGTAGAAATACTACATTTCCATTTCTTTCCTTTTTGAACTTACTTTTAAATTTATTTTATCAGTACATTTAATACGTAGAATATGATCACATATAACATTGAGAACTTTCCAAATAAAATCTTATTATCTTCAGCATTCAACACAAAATATTTTGGGGGAAAGAATGATGGTGGGCTTGGGAGGGGGGTTCTATGACAAAGATGGCCATGCCTAGGTAAAGTTAAATCTGTGGTCTTGTAGTAAGAAGGGCATCTGAAAGCAGAGGCGAGGAAGAGGGTAAGAGTCAAAGCCAAGTAGCTGAATTTGAGATTTGGAGCACTGGTCACTATAACAACCCGAAAGTTGTTTGGCAACATCCAAAGGGGCTCATCAGCCACCCTTGTCTTAGATTACTTACTTATTCTCATAGCTACTTTTACATGTTCTGAGGAAAGGAGAGATTAACATCTAAAGATCTAGTGGTAGGACTAATTCAGTAGTAACCAATTCAGAGACATTTATTTAGCCTTCCATAGTATAGATTAACTTAAATGGAATACCTAAATACTAGTTGTGAATCCCACAGCAACTCTAGGCTCTTTCCTATAGATACATGGATGTATTAGTGACTTCAGGATGCTATAAAAAATGTAGATGAGGGATCTTGTAAAATCAGAAATTTATTTCCACAGTCCTGGAGGCTAGAAGTCTGACATCAGCACTCCAGTATGGTCATTGTATTCATCTGATTTAATTGCTATACTGAAATACTTGAAGGCAGATACTTTATAAAGAAAAGACTTATTGGATAAGAGACCTAAATATTAAAACAGATACTCTAAACCTATTGCAAAACAGGTTAGGTAAAACTCTTGAAGACATTGGCTTAGGGAAAGACTTCATGAACAAAACTTCTATAGCACAGGAATTGGCTGAGGAAATCAACAAATGGGACCTCATTCTTTTAAAAAGCTTCTGCACAGCAAAGGAAATCACCAACAGCACAAATAGGCAACCAAATGTGGGAAAAAATCTTTACCAGCTGTTCCTCAGATAAAGGGCCACTATCTAGAATATATAAAGAGCTCAAAAAAATCAGCCCACCCAAATTTAATGACCCAATTCAAAAATGGGCATCTGAAATGAATAGATATTTTTCAGAGGAAGAAATAAGAGCAGCTAAGAAGCATATGAAGAAACGCTCAACATCATTAGTTATTCGAGAGATGCAGATGAAAACAACATTGAAATTTCATCTCACTCCACATAGAATGGCTGCCATTTCAGAATCAACCAACGGCAAATGTTGGCGAGGCTGCGGAGAAGAAGGAACCCTTCTCCACTGTTGGTGGGACTGTAGACTCGTACAACCCCTGTGGAGATCAGTTTGGAGAATCCTCAAAAAG
>PVIR01018393.1:5633-33512 GCA_004026965.1 Petromus typicus | reverse complement strand
TGGGTGTGGAGACCCACACCCAGCAGCAACCAGTACCACATACCACAGTGCCGGGCGTGGTGGCTCACGCCTGTAATCCCAGCACTCGGGAGGCAGAGGCAGGAGGATTGTGATGTGAGTTGGAGGCTGAGCTCAGGGCCAGCCTGAACCACAAAGCGAGACCCTGTCTCAAAAAAAACCTAAAAAAAAAAAAAAAAAATAAGATGTGGAAGCAATGAGACAAGGAAGCAGAAGTCCAGATGTTAAAACGTATAATGGAGCAAGGTTTATAGCTGTGTTAGAATATTTGCTTAGCATATGCTAGGCCCTGGCTTTAATCTTCAGCACCACAGGAAGAAGAGTAAAGAACAAAGTATAATGACAGCTGAGAATCTGCAAAAATGTGGAGTTCTTCTGACCACATCCCTTGCAGTAAGGTTTCACTATTACCCGATTACCTAGTAAAACTTAAATTTCTAGTAATGTTTCAATTAAAATGTTGATTTAATAAAGTAAAAATATGAATAGAGACTAAAAGCCACCTATTATCTTCAATGAATTTCTGTGAATGTAATACATAATAAATGTTTGGAATGAACACAAATAGATCTTATTTTCCATTTTACTCCTATTTTCACTTTGAATTTCTAGCAACTTTAACCATTTGAGTAATAAATAGAAAAACTGGCAAAATAATCTAAGCTTATGAAAATATATTTTACTTATGAAGGCTATAAATATACATTATCGTTGTGTTTAGATGTTCTCCCAAAGCAGATGGGGTGGGACATTCTTTTTCAGAGGTAGTTCAATCTGGAATGTGTGATGCTGGGGTTACGGGTGTGTGATTACAAAACCACTACATCTGAGTGACTAGTTTGGTGTCACCATGATCCTGGTAGTCTGAATAAGATTAAAAGGGGTAGAAAGATGCTGTCAAACTCTCTTGTTACCTTTGCTACTTGTGTATATTATGTTGTTTCTAATCTGAGATGATTGTTTGCCATCCCAGCCGTGGGATCAGCCAATTTTGGACTGAAACCTCTGCAAACTATAAGGCAAATAAACACCTTCCCTTTTAATTTTGGGTGCTGAGTATTTTATCTCAGCAATGAGAGAAAATTAACTAACATATTATGTTTCTTCATTTCAGAAACACATACCCTAATTGAAAAGGATAAATAAAAATACATCTCTTTATCTCATGATCTATTAAAATTTCATAATTTTATTTTAAATTTTAAGACACTTCTACTGACCTTTAAAATACTTTTATAAATGTGTAATACAGATTTAAGAACAGTATCTTTCCAAACACCACAGATCTGAAGTCAAATATGATTTATATCAGCTAGTTTTTTTTGGAACTTTCAGAAAATTAAGTAACTTATAACTTCTTTTTCAGAAATATGGAATTGTTGCTTCTTTATGTTAAAATTAGGTGTTAATAAGAACAGCTCTCTAAACAAATATAAAATGTTTTCCATATTTTTGCCATTTATTACAACTCAAGTTTAAATGGCTAATTCATTAGCAAATATCAAGTTAACCATTTCAAATGTATAACAGGCACTCAAGTACTGAAAACTAGAAGTTCTTAATATGAGAATTAAGGCTAGCTCTTGATTCTATAGCCAATTTCAACAAGTCTATTTAATTTTTCTTCAAATTTTAATTACTACTATAAGTATGATGCTTAAATTTATCATTGCAAACAGTTAAAATTGCTAATGTGTAAAACTTTAATGTGAGGATAATGCCTTATATACAACATTCGCAACTTTCCTCCTGTATTGACATTTTATCTTCCTTCTAGCTCTTAGGCCTAAAAATGGACCTTAGTTGGTGCTGAAAAAAAAGTAAGAATCCTTTTATTACTGAGATACAAAAAATGTCAGGCACAAAAAGGGAAAGGGTGATGTATAGTATGTTGTAAGCCTTTTACAAGGATGTTATAGAAATTTAATGATGATTATGATGATTACAACACTTTGGTAAAAGCTAATGTTAACTAAAAATTATTGATTCTCTACATTCCTATAATTTTATGGGTGAGACATTTAAAAACTTGCCCATGATCACAAAGCTGATAACTGGAAGAACTAGGACTTCAAAAAAAGTCTTGACTTCAGAGACTATACTCTTTTTTGGAGAAAGGGTTTTACTATGGTGCTTAAGCTACTATTCATGGGCTAACGCAAACCTTCCACCTCAGTCTCCCAACTAGCTGGGACTATACAGATGTGCTGCCATGTTCAGGAAGAGTCCATACACATGATTATTATATTTCATTGCCTGTCTTTTCTTGGCAGTACTGGGGATTGAACTTGGGCCCTTGGACTTGCAGGGCAGGTGCAGTGCCACTGAGCTAAATCCCCTGCCATTGCCTGTCTTTTCTAAGCCCTAATCAACAAATATTTATTAAAAACCCAGTATATGCTTACTACTCACTTCAGATTCCAGAACATGCAAATTAATTGAAGTATTAACCCACAATTTTGAGAACCCAAATGAACAGCTAGCATATACTCCATTTTTAAAGATTCCCAAGGTAATTCGTGATTTCATTCCATGTTTAAATGAGTATATCCTATGTTAGAAGCTGAACAAATAAAAAGATGAATAAGATGTGCTTTTACCATCATGTCCCAAACAAAATATATACAATACATACACAATTTGACTTCAAAGGCTCAATTTAACAAAAGTATTTCTTATAAATAATTCTATTGGTTATCATTTCAAAACTTAAATAACTAATTTTCTTAAAACAACACTTGTAACAACAAAATGCTTATATAACTTAATTATATATATATATATATATAATATATATTAAGTAAAAATATATATATAGTAAAACATGTTAAAGGTAAAGAAATGTGCCATTAGCTTACATTTTCTATGACAAATGTCCATTCTTTATCTTCAAATTCCTCTGCATGAGGATCCTATAACAAAGACAAAATATGAAATACCTGTTTTTAGCCTATGAATTCAATTAAGAAAATATGAAAAAGCTGAATTCAATTAACAAAATATGAAAAAGCCTTTGCCAACTTTTTAGAAAAGGACAAAATAGCTTGCCTGATATGATACCACCATAATTTCACAAAACTTCAGTTAGTATTATACAGTAAGAGATTTTCTACTTCTGCTGATTCTTATCAGTATCTTCCATCATTGCATCTATGACAAGATAAAAAGAAATCTGACCCAAACAGATCAGGTCAATAACTACTGGGAACTTTATTAAGATATTAAACGCTCATACAAAGCTCTGTCCTCATTTTTACAGCTTAAGTATTTGAAACTAAAAATACTCCTTGAGGCAAGGTGTTCTACAGTGAAGAGGTTATGTAACCACCTAAAACTTCTAAGCACCAAAAGGAATTTCATAATCTAGACAAAAATGGAAAATCAGCATAAGCTGTTGCTACCTTCCCTCTTACCCTTCCTAGTTGTTTATGGTCTATATCTGGATGCTCTTCCAAAGCCTATGTGCTCATAGGGCAGTAACTGCATCATGGGGTTGTGATATTAACCAGTGTGTTAGTCCACTGATGAGTTTCTAGCAAGTGTGATGCTGGAAGGTGAGAGCCTGGTTCACTGAAGGCATGGCCCAGAAGAACCCATCTCCTCTCTTCTCAGATCCCTCTTTCTGCTTCCTGCTGCCACACCATGAGTTATTTCTTCTATCATGCCACCATGCCTTGGAACAGCCATCTGTGAACCTCTACAAAATGTGGTCCAAAATAAACCTCTCCTCTTTTAATTTGTGGATATTGGGTATTATTACAAGAAAGTAACTAAGACACCTGCCTCAAGAAACCAGAGAAAGGATAATGGATCCTATTATCCAATACAATTTTCCTCTCTCCTCTTTTTCCTTTCTCCCTTCTCTTCCCTTTTTTCTTTCTCTCTCCTTCCTTTCCTTCCCTGCCCTCATCCTCTCTCTCTCTGTCTCTCACTGAGGATTAACCCAGGGCTTCATAGTGAATGACATCCCCAGTCTTATTTTTTATTTTGATACAGTGCCTTGCTAAGCTACAAAACTGCCCACACATGGCTCTAACTTTTGATCCTCTTGCCTTCACCTTCCAGATTGCTGGAATTACAGGTCTGCTCTATCATGCCTGGCTGTGAGACTTAATCTTCCCGGTTTCAGTTTACCATTATGTTAAATGGAAGTAAAAATAAAACCTATATCATGAATCAGACTCCACAAGAACATGATCAGTGCTCAATAAATATTTTCTATTACTGTTATTTTCATTCTAGAGCTATGCTTCATTATTTAAGCAAATGGCAGGCTGGGAGGATACTGTGATCTCTCTCCTCAGTGTATGTGCCACTTTTAATTACTTGATCACTTGATTACTTGATCACTAAAGTAGCAGTTTGTGCCCTAAATCCATCATGAGAAAGTTTCTTCATTCCTTATTTACAGACATCTTTCTCTATAAATCTACTTTATTGGAAGGCAGGTTTTCAGTTTGCTTTTTTCTTCTACTATATTTCATCCTTCCTCTGTCTACCACCATTGAAACTTCTTTCAGCATATTTTAGTCCATGTATGTGAAGTTACTCATGATGCAGTTGCCTCAGTACAGTTCAGACTGTGTAACACAGCCATTATTCAATTATAATACAAACTTGAATGGGAGACTGATTAATTGTAAGAATACTAGAGTCACTTTTACCTAGATCTAGCGTAGGCACAAACTCAATTGTGGCAATAAAAAGAGAAAAGTCAATCATAAATAAGTATCAGAAATATGTGGAACATGAGTCCCAGTGGACACAAACATATAAACAATGAATAATGAAATTTTCTGTCTCCTATGAGCCATGAGTATATAAATTCTGTTACAAACAGAACTTACCTTAAATAGCGTTACAGTGATTTCAATGTTTTCAGGAACAGGCCATACAACAACACCACGGTATGGATTTTTTATTCCAGGTTGCCAGCTGTGAGCCTATCAGAGTAAAAATGACAGCATCACAGAAAATGCGATATTAGTAATTTAACAAACAACTATTGACATTACTTATCTATTCACTAAAACAAAAATGATTAGTCAAATAAAATTTTTCAAGCATTAAGCTTGGACCATGACAGTTACACTACTTGAGAGCTACAGGTTACTATCTATTAGCTTTCACGCCCATTAACACACTGATACACAAATGAGGTATCTAATGTTTTCAAAAGCTACTATTTCTCATTAGATAAAAGTTTTATCAGGAGAAATATTTTTTAAATCATTTTGATTAAGAACTTTAAGGCAAATCACTTTTTTAAAAAACTCAAGAATAGTGGTATACGCATGTAGCCCCAGCTACTGGAGTAGACGGCAAAAGGAATGCTTAAACCCAAGCATTTGAGCCAGAAAGAGGAGGAGAAAGGGGGAGAAATAATTTACATATGTTAGATGGAAGTAAAGTGTCACAGAGAAGGATAAAGGGCAAGAGAAAGTAGTATTTCCCAACACAGTAGTCAGAGAAGAACTCTCTGAGATGGTGATAAGAGAATACTGTAAGATGAAGAAATTAAATCCATAAATATGTGAAAAGAGTGTTCTGGGGGAAAAAACAGCAAATAGTGTTGAGGCACTCAGATAACATGAATGAGGGACACACGGCTGCAGCTGAGCAATCAGGAGGAGAAAGCATGAGAGGAGGCCAGGGAGAAAACAAAGTGGCCAAGCGTGCAAGGTCTAGGGAAGCCATTGCAAAGATATTGGCTTTATATGAAACAGAAAGATACAAGAAGTTTTTAAGTAAGGGAATGATGATCTAAGTGGTGTTTCAACAAACTCTCTGTGGCTACCATGCCCAAATTATATTAGCTACCAAATTTAAGAACAAAATTATGATATCTATCTTTACCTCTCTAAGAAATTCGCCTAAAAGATTTCAAGGCCTAATCAATACACTTTTCAGTAAGTTAGCCAATGAGGAAAAAAAAGGAAAAGACCAAGAAATACTTTAAAACATTCTATTCTAGGACTAAAGAAGCTTAATTTAAATGAAAGTTTAATTCAACATTTTGGTATGAAACTGAGAAAGTGGACTAACCTTAGAAGACTTCCTTCGGCTTCTTCTTGTCCAAACTACCACCAGTTTATCTGGTTGCCTGCCAACATGAAAGAAAATTAAATATAATTTTTATATTAAACCAAATTAATAAAATTTAGCTTTTAGTACTTTAAAAAAGCAAAAATGTCATCTGCTTTAGAGTTCACAAAGCAGTTACATTTACAATAAAGTTCTATGTGTAACTGTAGATTTTGGATATCGATGAGATTTGGTTTAAATGCTTCATTTCACCTACATGTTCTTCTAAAAGAATTCGAACAAGTTAATTCATTGAGACAAACCAAGTAAAGTATAATATTTGCACATGATCACTATTTTAAAAAGAAAAGTGCATGCATACATTCTCACCATGCTTCTAACACATTATGCCTTTTAATTTTGAGAAAGTAAGTATAAAAAGGAAAATTCTAAAATAATTGAAATCAGTGGGTTACAATATTTTACATCTCTATATTTAATGAACAATGGTCATGGTTTTCAAAATATTTTAACAAATCTCAATGATCTTCATAAACAGCACAGCACTGAAAAATGGGGGAAACAATCACCTCTCTTTTATAAGCTTAAGAAGAAGATACAAATTATGAAAACTATTTGACTATATAAACAAAAGTACAAGGTTTCTGATGGTAATTATAAGCAAAATGGCATCATTCAATAAAAAAGTTATTCAAAGGCCAAGGATTTAGCTCAGTAGTTCTGGCATCTGCCTGCCAAGCGCAATATCAGATGTGGTGGTTCATGCCTGTAATCCCAGCACTCGGGAAGCTAAGGCAGGAGGACTGCTGTGAGTTTGACACTTGCCTGGACTACATATGACTTCAGGGCCAGCCTGAACTACAAAAACGAGACCCTGTCTCAAAAAACTAAAAAACTAAAAAAAAAATTCAAGACTAAGTCACATTTCCATCAAGTGTTTTGAAGTCATTAACTGTAAAATAAAACCAATGGCCTGTGTTGGTGAGTTATGCTAGAGTGAAATTTTAGAACAGTAGTCAGATGCAGAAGTGTTAAATCACAGGTAGGGATAAGCAAAGAGTAGAAAACTAATGTGATGGTAATAAAAAAGGAAAAGCCTATGTATACAGGGAGTGAGGGGATGTGGGGTAGGTAGAGAAATAGGAAAACATGAGAATCAAATTGTGTCATATTATGTACTGGTACAAATTCTCAATGCTGAAAGTGATTAGGATGTGTACATATAATGTACACATATAATGTAATAAAGATTTGAATTTTTAAAAAGATGACATTTTCTATGAAACATCAGAATGTTAATTTAAAGAAGAAATGAACAACTTGAAAATGAAAAACAAAATATTTTGCCAACACACAGAAAAGTAAACTGAGATCATGATTGTAAGGATGAGGAACAGTATGACAATCTGACAGAAGGAACTAGGAACATATGATGGCAGCTTAACAGAACTCAGTACTTAACAAGGAGAAGCTTCCTTATTTGAAAGCATGAATAGTGGTGCTCGCTTCAGTCGCACCAAACTAAAATTGGAAAACACTAATGGTTTACTGAATACTATTTGGATTATTACAGTAACCTGTTTATCTGTCTTCTTAAATTCCATTTCTACAGTACTTTTAAAGAAAGTAAAGCAGTAGAAGCAGATTAAACTTTCTTCTCTACAAAATCATTCCTACACATATTCATATCTACAACCCTTATGTATCTCTGTATGGTACTGTTAATTAAGAAGAAAATTCCTTTTCTTGTTACAATTATTGTCTAACACACTGTATCAAGACTGAAAACATTTTTAGTTTATAGAGAGTCATTTATTATGGATAGGATGTCCGGCATGTAGCTAACTGCAAACCTTACAGAACCATTGTATCATTCTTCCACCTCACTTTTTCTTCACATTTTGTTTGATTGTTTGACTCTGTGTTTATATTGTTTAACTGTTAAGCACATTATGAGAACCATAACTGATGAATTAATTCCATTAGTATTATTCATTTCCAGTATAGTAACCATGTCTATAGTCCTGACTCATTCTGTTCAGACTACTCATTTTATAGAGTAAATAATTGGACAAATTTCTATAATCGATATAAAATTTATATAATTGTACAAAAACTGCTGATAATAGCTGGAGAATTCAACAAGACATTAACCTTAAATTACAAACCCCCATTAGTGTCCTAAAAACTACGGTGTTATGGATGCGAGATGAAATTGAAACTTTACAACTAATAACAAGGGCTAAAATGTCATATCTTGCTTTTGCCTTATAATAAATCTTCCTATCCTGGGAACATGTTAAAAAAAAAAAACATATTCAAGGAGGCCTTCATCAACACACTTCCTATAGTCTCAACAGCCCAAATTGATTCACAAGTGTAAGACTGGAACAAATTAATTGATGTTTTTATCAGCTTAACCCTTTTACTTATCTCAAAGTCCATTTTGGTAATGCTCTATGAAGCTGAGGGGCTAATGTGAGATAATATGCATAGCTGAGGTCAGAGTGATTCATACCCAAATTCCATTCCCACAATTAGTATCTTCATACCTAGAACAGTGTTCTAATTACAACCATATATACATATTGTCTATCTTGTTTCTAATTTGAAAATGCATTGTCTCTTCTCTTTAAAGCATTTCCTGCATTAGTTTCCATAGAAACCACAGAAACTGCACAGCTGTACATGTAGTCTTATCCTTACCTACAGTTTATCTTTACCCCTAAATGATAAACAATAAAAATAAGAAATTGAGACTGACCAGGGCGTTTTGCTAGGACTCCCACTTTTCTCTTTAACGCTGTTTTTAAGTTTTTCTTCAGCCTGAACAGGAGACTAGAGCCTACTACAGAGGTCTCTAACAGGACTCACACACTGAAAGTACTATCAACCTATCCTTAAAAGTTGAATTTACAAGTGTATGTGACTAAGAACATTCTGTTTTATTGTAGTTTTAATTTAAACTTCAAAATCTTTTCCTATGTAAATATCTTAACACCTGACTAGTTTGTGGAGAGCGATAACATTCAAAAACTGTCTAACAAGTGACCGCTGGTTCCCTCACGAGTTTTACTCCATGCAATGATCTATCTAGACCCTATGTTTGGTCCAGTGGTTTCCTGACATGCAAAGTAACATTTATGTTCTTTGAGACGGCTTATTTCACCATCTGCATTATTTCACCATTTCACCACTGCATTATGACTTACCTTACCAGTGACTTGACTTACCAGTTGTATAATGTGTAAGTACCTCATATCTTACCTGATAAACTCTTACTTTATCACTTTATGAAATTCTGACAACTCACTTTATCTTGCCCCATGATCTACTCAATTCCATATCCCAATCCTCAGGCAGAGGTAACTGTTCCTACTAGATGCTCCTAAAAGTTATCCTACTCACATCTCCATTTTAATACTTTGTACGTTTTATAATTATTTACTATTTTTTATCTCCCCTCTTAGACTGTCCTATTTTATCTACCTTATTTTACTCAATGTATTTCTACCAACTAAAAAAATCTGACACAATGTTAAGGACCAATGAATATTTGCACAAACCTTAAATTTCATCCAGGAATTCCTATTTAATTATAATTACTAAGCCAGTTGTTTATATAATACATTCTGTTTGCAACTTATCAGTACTTTGCAGGGATCTCCATACTGACTGCACATTAAAACTTCCTAGAAGGCATTGAAACAAGAATCATGCCTACCTTCTAGTCCTATAAAATCTGATTTAATTGGTCTAGTGTACAAAGCTTTTTAAGTTGCACCGGTCATTCTAGTATGTAGCCTTGGTTGAGAACTGCTAGATAATAGGGAAAGTGATAAACAATTGCCATGCCTACTGACCTGACACTCTAGTGAAGCATTAACAATAATGGTAATGAGAATATGTCCCCTCTGCAATATCCTCCCAGTGATACATGACCTGCTGCCTCCTCTTAACTAGATCCTTAGCACGCTTCTCTCATCTTTAATGCACCTCACTACCTCAGAAAAGGGAAAAGTTTTAGCCTGAAAAAGTAGGAAGAGTAAGTTGGGCATGATGCACATCTATAATTCTAGCACTCTGGAGGCTGAGGAAAAAGGATTGCAAGTTCAAGCCCAGCCTGTGTAGTTTGGTAATTTAGTGAGACTCTGTCTCAAAATAAATAAAGAGATAAGGTCTGAGAATATAGCTCCGTATGAAGAACCATGTTTTGATCCCCAGTACCAAAAAGAAAAAAGAAAAAACTCTCCTAATCTATATTTCTAATACTCAAAGAATGCAAACAGATAAGTAGAACATAAATGACTTCAGAATGTCCCCACAGATTGCTATTTTAACTCTAACAAAATATATTCATTTTAAATGTGTCCGCTAAAAAAAATTAGTTCAGCTTTACATGAACTAATGAAACAGTTCTCTAAAATAGGTTACTTTCAATAGAAGAACACCAATAACCATACAACTGGTTAACTACAATTAATATTTTAAGCATGCATGGTACGCTACAAGAGAACCATTAAATATTTATTTGTATTATCCCAAGAGACAAGGACACAGCAATCAGGCCAGCTGAAGTTTTCCAACTACCAGAGAATGTATACTTATACAACTACCTATCAAAAAAAGTCAAAATTAATCCTAATAAGAGCTCAAGTTTACATTATTTCAATGATTACACACTGAGCATTTCCAGCCCATCATCTCAAAATTGTAACCAGGTGGATTAACATATATAATAACACACAGCATTTATAGTTGTTTATATATAAATATACTGTATTCACACAAAAATGGATGTAGTTATGCTTGCTATGAAATCTAAAATGTTTCGCTGAAAAATTGAAAGTCTTTTGGTAAGCTTGAGAAAGAAACTTTGAATTCAAAAATAAATATGTAATACTTATCCTACCCTTAGAACCCTTACAGCAACAACAAAAAAATATTTGAATCTGAAGGTAGCATGCCCTATTTAAACTATGACCCTGATCTTTAATTTGGTAGAACAGGAAAAAGGAAGACAGCAATAGAAAAAGGGAAAAAGAGCTATAATGATTCTGATTATAAAGCAGTTTAGCTGTATCTTCTTTAACCTGCAACTACATTTTGTATCCTCTCCTTTCTACAAAATGACCTAACATGTATGAAGATAAATTTAAAGGAAATCATTGCTGCTTTAAATTTAGAACCTGTACCTTTTTATGTGTGAGGTGAAACTTTAAAAAAAAAGCTTAAGAAAATCTAAAACTATTGCATGAAAATTAGTCCATAATTGTAATGAGTATTCAACAAATATTTTCCTGCTGTGTTACTAATATTGCGCTGAGCAGTGGAGATATAAATACAAAAATAAGCTCTGACCTCTGAAGTTTACTATCTAGTGGGAACTATAACTAAACCAACTACCTCAGCATAGGCACAATGTTGAGAAACTCAGAAAAGATTTAACAAAAGCATTAAACAAAAAAGGATCAACTTATAAATACCTCAGGAAATACACACATCAATATAAATCAACCTGTTCAACTGCAAAGATTACATGACTCAGAATTTGTAAAAGCCATCCTTTACAATGACATTTTTAAGGTAAAACCCGGCAAAAGAAAATTATAGAAAAAGTATAAGTACTTTCTAAGAACCTGAATGAGGATAGGGCAACACTTAAGATTCATGTTGTTTATTTAACATAGGTTTTAATGTCTTTCTATAATATATAATAAAAAATATTAGAAGGAACTACTTCATAGTGTCAAATGTGATTATCATTAGGAAATAAAATTACTTGTCACTTTAGAAATTACTTTTTGTATTTTCTACAATTTAATTTATATTACTTTATGCTAGGGAAGGTGTTCAAATGTATGGAGTGAGTTGTTAAAATAAATCAAGTGTGGAATATATTCTTTGTCTTAAATTAATATAAATATCCCCCAAAGTCTGAGCAAAATTTTGAGATAGGTCATACTTGACTCTGCCATACTTCCCTCCTTTTTCTATAACCCTTCAATTCTTCAACTATTTTTTTCTTGTGCATGCGAAGTCAAAATGGCATTCCAGTAAGGCTGGCCAGGCCCAAACAATACCACAGATGCTTTTCAGATCACTGTACATTTTCTTCTACATCGATCAAAAGTCCCCCTTTTCCAGGGTACTATAATGAAAGAAAGATGGAAAACAATTTAATTTCGGAAATACAATCCATGAAAGAGGAACCTTCAAAGATATAACATGTAGGAAATAATTCCAGGCTAAAAGTTAAGAAAGAAGCTTGCTTTTTTAGGTGTGACACCAACAGACCTGAGGGGTATATTTCAATTCTATTACCTAATTCATCAAATTAAGGTACTCCACTAAAAGTTCTAAATACTACAGGTCAGTGACTATAAGATTAGACGACACTAACTGGTTAAACAATTAATGGTTTAGAAGTAAAATTCAGGAACAAAGTACTTATAGGATTTGTGGCTTCCTGCCTACTAACAAGCTTGAAGTAGCTAATATTACCAATAGCATAAAAAAGAATGTTTCTCGACAGGCCACCCCATGGCTCCTCTCTCATCGCTACCACTACAATCTCAGCATTCAGATGAGGCTACATGATATTTCTCATTACCAGAGAGTGATAAGTAGTTGGTGCCATTTCCATAGTAAAATAGACAATAAAGTTGTATATTTTCTCTCACAACAGTGGAATGGAAAGGACTTATAGAGTACAGGGAAAAGCAAAGTCCTAAAATAGGAAGCTGCCTGGGCCTCTGAATGAACATAAAGCAGGTCAGCTGACTTGAAATATATTGTTTATTATGAGAAGTAAGCACAAAACAAACAAACAAAAAAATATTTTTACTAGGTTAAGCCAAATGGATTTTAGGGTATACAATAGTAATGCCACAGTGTTTTAGGAAACTCAGCAAATAAAAAACACACACATACATAACAGTAAGTTATTATCTTGTAGAAGTTTATATTTTAAAGTACTAGAATCAAATTGAATGATTTTATGTCCTTAATAGTTCTCACTTACATAAAACTAATGTTTCCAAAAATAAGACAGCTATACTTTAACACTTGGCAACTAATATTCAATCCCCTGAGATTTTCCTAAGTTAAAAATAAGGAGCCATAAGCTTTAGGAACCCAAAAAGTACATATTGTCACCACAGAGCAAGAATACACTTACAATGAGAAAAAGAGCTCACAATACTAACACCAAACTTAATGTGAACACGCACTTCACGAAATACCCATATTATGCCTTATAGGGGAAAAGGCTTTTCCTCTCAACTGCACATTTCACAGTGGGATGCTATGAATATTGAAATAAAAGAAGGAAAACTGTCTTATCACAGAAATACTCTGAATTTACTACTTCTCAAGTATTTTTATCCTTCAGTAGGTACATGTGCCTATTATACTATCAATTCCACAAACTGTTAATTACACTCCTATATACTTACTTCACAAGAATTATTTAGCAAGCTGTGATAATTAGTTCAATAGGAAAAAATTGCCCAAATACAAAACAATATACATATACAGATATATATTTCCTTTCTGTAAAAATGAAGGCCAGTTCTAATACTAAAAGATGATAATAATTATAATAATATTTAATAAGTTCTGATCTTATGCTTAAATATCTTCTCAGTGTGTTTGCTTCTGGTTAAAAAATACTTAACTGGTGTGGTATGTGGACTTTGTTCACAGGTATTTCTAATACCTGTACACCAGTATTTAGGAATATCTTATTTCTTTAAAAAGAAGGCCAGGTTTCATGTTAATTTTTGCTCCAAAAGACAAAATAGAGCTTATCTTCAGTGGATATCTTATTTTTTCATGTATAAAAATTAACATTTATTCACTTATTCATGTATAAAAATATACATTTTTTTCAAATACGGTCATACCATCTAGAAAAACTATAACTCTTCAAACCCCTATAACTCTTCAAACCCCAAATTTCAGCCCAAATTTCTTACTCCACTTCCTGGAAAGCCACTGGTCAGTCCCAAGCTCCCATGTCCAACAACAGAGCTCTCCTTAAATGAGCACTTTTTCTCCATGTAACCTACTCATAGTGCCCTGGCAACACAACTGACAGTGATCTTTATCTCATGAATTCTTCTCCCAAATCACCAACTCTTGCAGCTTAGATTTCACAAAGTTGCCATTAAAGTAGGTACTAATTGAAGACTTAAAAAATAGAAGGGCAACAAAAATGATAGTTAAGAATGATGGTCCACACTGCAGCAATAAAATACTGTAGGCACCAAAATTCAAAAATTGTTTGTTTCACATTAGTGCATTAAGTACATCTATCACAACACATGTCATGCTGTATGAAGATTAATATTAGACACAACTGTTAACTCTCAAGTGTGCACATTATTCACACACTATATCTGTACTCCAGTCAATAAGTCTCCAGCAACACTCCAATAAGAGTTTACCTCTTATGTGAAGGCCATCACTTCAGTATTTATAAATAACTAATTATAATTTATATTATCCTAAGTATTAATGTTCATAGTACTATTTATTTATATTGATTATATTAATGTTATTTTATAATTCAGTACATCCATTGTGTGTTGCAATAGACATACTTTTAAACACCTCAATCTGGCTGAGAGTCTTAAATGGGTCTTATTTTAGGGGTAAGGCTTACATTACAAGCATCCTAAAAAATCATGTTAGGCCTTATTTTCCACTTAGGTTTTATTTTGGGATAAATATGACAGCATCATTCCAACTGAAGTGTAGTTTGACATACTTAGGCTGAGTGTACTTTTTGACAGACTACCAAAAGTATAATATTCAATTGGATAAATGATTTATAGTTTTTCTAATCTAGATATTTCTGAAATGAACACTCTATGTCTGATCACTGCTATGTGTGTATGTCATGTTGATCCTCCCAAACAGTAATTCCCATTTTCTTTATTGTTTTGTAGTATCATCCTTAGTGATTTAACTTAGCACATTTATACTTCTTTTTGTTTTTTTTTTAGTTTTCATTTGTTTGTTTTTTGAGACGGTATTTCTTTGTAGTTCAGGCTGACTATGAACTCACTATGTAGCCCAGGCAAGCCTCAAACTCACAGCAATCCTCGTGCCTCTGGCTCCCATATTCCCATGCTATGATTACAGGCATGAGCCACCACACCAGGCATTGTGGTTATGTGGTAGTGGGATCAAACTCAGGACTTTGTGCTCACCAGGCAGACACCGGAATAACTGAGCTAAATCTCCAGCCCTTATTTGTCTTTTTCTGGCCTTATTAAAGCAAGCCCCACAAGTCACTGCATAAATATTAGTACTTCCATATTATAAACCTGGCTCCCTGAAAATAAGGCTATTAGAAAAAAATGTATCAATCTGGCCATCTTCAAAACAATCATTAAAGGATTCCTAAAATTGCTGCAATTGTTAAATTCATCCTCTTTGTTTCTATCTGAATGTAAGATTCTCAACAGATTCCTCGGTATTTTTTTTTCTAACTTTCTTTGAGAAGGAGGGGGAGAAATAATAGGATAGGTAAAAGAATGATAGGAAGGATTTCATACCTAGGTTTTAATCCTGATTCCCTGGTTGGAGCATCTAACCCCTAAGAGGTTTGTAATCACTGAAATAAAAACTTTATGGAGACAATATAAACATCAGTTTAAGATAATGCATGGGAATACTAATACTTATATTGATGACATGAAAAGCTTGTTACAAAAGGAAAAAGAACAAAACATTAAAGGAATATTATGTTTGATGCTATAAAAAAATAAAGCAGAGGTAATGTTAGGGAAGATCAATATTGCATAGATACACAGTGTTATGGTTTGGATCTAGATGTCCCCTCAAAGCCTCACAGGTGGGGCTTTTTCAGAAGTGGCTGAATCTACAGTGTGTGATGCTGGGATTAACAATATTTAATTACTAAATTAGTCCACTCATTGCTTGGCCCTGCCCTAATTTTGGTAACCTAGACACAACACAAGGGGGCAGGCAGAGGCTTCTCCGATTCCTTGCTGCTTTTGCTGTCTTCTGCATGCACACAACTGTTTCTCCTCTGCCGTGCCTCTCTGCCAAGTGCACTCTGCCTTGGAACCAGCCAAGTATGGACTGAAACTTCTACAAGCTGTGAGCTAACCAAACCTTTCCCATTTTAACTCAAGGTACAGGGAATTTTGTCTCAGCAAGGAGAGAAGTCACATACCAATGAATACAGTGCAGTTTATCTCAGAATAAAAATTGGTAAAATTTTATGCTATTGATTCATACAGTAAAAGTATGCATATACATGTTACTTAGCTTACTGCTTATTTTTCAGCAGCCTCTACTAGTGACTCCATGCGTGTGCATAGGACTTCCACAAAGCTCTGTACTGCCTCCCTCATAAACGTGAACAGAACCGGAATCACCTGAGAAGTCTCTATTATAAAAAAGAAAAAGTTTAAAAAGAGAAAAAAAAATGAAGGAAAGAATGTCACAAGTATGCTCAGAGATTTAACAGATACTATAACAAAATACAAGAGCAATAATTAATGAGTTAGAAAGCATTCTGGAAATTACTACATTTTGAGACAGGAGAAATGTGCATGGCAAAGCTGGCTGGAAAATAACCTGAACCAGTCAATTACAGGATCCCAGGACAGCACAAAATAATTCTCCAAACCCTGTTTGTAGAACTTCTTGCAGTTCTCATGGTATGTGGGTGAAGTATAAAGAGACAGATGCCAAAAGAAGCCTGTATCGTAACTCTTCACAGTAGCTCACCCTGTTCTCCCAGAGTGTACTTCTATTTTTGTTTTTATCTTTCCCCCTCCTTTTTTGGCACATGTCTGCTTGGCAGAGCCAGTTTTTCCCCCACTTTTGGCTTTTCTCGTTCAATTCTTTGTTTGAGGCAAGAAGGACCTCAATTATGTTTAACTGCAGAGCCATTTCTAAAGGAACTACCAGATGACAAATTTTCCTTAGAAAACCCAAAATGAAGAATCAGAACAGAAAGTTGGAAAACTCAGAACTAGAGTAAAATAATAGATTTTCTTAGAGGAGAAAAATATATGAAATTAAAATGAATCCAAAAGGGTAAATATCTGGGTAAGTATCAGTATAATACAGAAAAAAAGTTCCAAGCTGTCACTTATTTCAGAAGCCCAAAGAAACCATTCCGAAATGAAACAAAACACTCAAGGAGTCTGAAGGACAGGGTCTGGGGAAGAAAATGAACTTATAAATTATTAATATGTTTAACTGGAATATTTTTAGTGCTGACAGAAAAAGTTTAGAAATAATAATGTCAATAAGCTGAGAGAAGAAAGGTTAAATTTTTTTTTAATTGTCAAAATAAGGAAAGTTTAAAAAAGTGTGATAACAAGATAGGGCTCGGGTGCACATAGCATCCACTAAGTCCTAACAAATTCTGATATACATCTGATAGAGCTGATTGTGCAATGGGGAGGATACAGAAAAGAAAGCGTATAATGTGATTCAGAGAGGAGATGGTAAAATAGCTAAATCTTCACATACCAAGTCAATAATCCAGGATATAAGTTTATAGTCAAAAGGGCTAAACAACATTTGACAGTGTGTTCATAAACAGTGAAATATTACTTCATATTCCCTACAAAGGCTATAATAGAAAAGAGTGACAATAACAAGTGTTGGTGAAGACATCATGAAAATGGAACCTTCACACATGGCTAGTGGAATTACAAAATGATGGAGATGCTATGGAAAGGAGCTTCCGTCAAGAAGCTAAACTTGGACTTCTGGTTTCTGGTCAAGCACACAAAAAGACTGGAAGTCATCATTCCATACTAACAAGTAAAAAGCTGAAAAAGCTGAAATGTCAGCAATTCTTCTTAGTTCCTTAACAGAAGTGAGATCACACGGCAAACCACTGACTCCAAAATTGGAGATGCCAGCGAGATACAAAGAGTCACAGATTAGCAAAGGTGAAACTTCTGTGGAGGCCAGTGTTAAGGCAAGAAAAGCTAAACTGTAATTGATGAATTGCTGGAGGCTCAGCATGGAAAAGTTTTGAGAGAGAAAATATCCAAGGAGATTTAGTAATTGGAGTAAAAGGTGACAAAGCTTGGGTATAAATTTCCTGAGTTTTATCTCCCTAAAGTATTACCACATTCTCATAGTAAATATCAAAGGAAAAAAAAAATCCCTGAGGCTCTCAAAAGGAAAGGGAAAAGAAACCATTTTGAAAGACACAGGAGCATTCTATTATGCAGAAGGTCTGCCTTCAAGACAAACTGCAACCAGAGCCTGCCATGCTGGAGTTTTATCAGAGTTTAACCAACTCAGAAAAAGGAAAATACCCAAGGCCACTCCATCTGCTCCATAGTATGAGAGAATGGAAAATTGAGAAACACCTAAAATTCCCAATCCAGAGACTCAGATTAATCATAGAATTACAGAGTATTTCCTCTTCCCTCCCCAACCAAACTACAAAATGATTATCACAAAACTGAAGTCCCATCTACTTTACCCTACATGTCTCACTATCAGAAAAAATTAAAAAGCATACCAAAAAACAAAAATCACATTTTGAGACTGAACAAACAACATATTAAATTTAGATATGACAAAGCTGATAGAATCATAACCAGTCACTGAAACAACTACAACTAAAGTGTTATGGCTTTAAAAAAAAAATAGCATTCAAAGACCAGATAAACAACATGAATAGAGTAATGGAAATCTTAAGGAAAAACCAATAAGAAGAGCCTGAAGAATGTAATGGAAATAAAGAATGTCTTTAATGGGTTTATTAGTAGATTAGAAACAGTTCAAAACATTTCTCCAAGCTTAAACCTATCAGTAGAGATCAGATTTAAGGTTAAATGGCCTCCTTGTGGACAATGAGAAGAGGGCATGCAGGTGTGTTGGCATGCTGCAAGGAGAAGTAGGAACACCTGACCCAAGAAGTGCCATGGAGGGCGGGAGACAGCTGAACTTTGTGGAACTCCAATTGTTTGTCCTGTGTACTTTCGCATAATACAAGGAGTTGTTGGAGGGCGGCTCAGGGCTCAGTCCTCAGGCTGTTCCCCCTCCTGGTTTTTCTTGAAACTTATCTGAGTGCCTCGTTTCCTTCTGTGACCCTGGAGTAACACCAATACCTATCTAAACAGAAACTTCCAAAAATAAGAAGCAGAGAGAAAAAAATCTAAACACTATGAGACAATTACAAAAGGTATAAATATGTATAATGGGAATAGTAGAAGGAAAAAAGATTCAGGAAATATTTGAAACAATAATGACTCAATTTCTCCCAGGTAATATCAGACACAAACCATACATTCAAGAAGCTCAAAGAATACCAAGTAGAACAAAAGCAAAAGAAATTTACACATAGGAAAAATATTTTCAAACTATAGAAAATCAAAGATAAAGAAAAAGTGCTGGAAAAAATAAAAAAAAATAAATACTTATATAGGACAAAGGTAAGCATTATATTCTTTTGCAGAAATCATGAAGCAAAAATAAAATTTTAATCTTCCCCACCAAAAAAAAAAAAAAGATATAAACAAGATGAGGGTTGAGTAAATATTTAAATTGCTGAGAGGAAAAAGAAAGAGAATCCTATAATTCAGTACCATGGAAACTCGCCCTTCAAAAATGAAGAATACTTTCTCAGATAATCAGAAATTGAGTGACTCTGTTAAGTGACTTGCAAGAAATGTTAAGAGAAAAAAAGCCAAAGCATGACATACACCTATAGTCCTAGCTACTCAGGAAACTAAGGAAGAAGTACTGGTTAAGCCCAGAAACACAAGGCTGGTTTGCACAACACAACAAGAACACATTTCCAAAAAATAAAAGAAGTTCATTAGAGAAAAAATAAAAGATGGACACCAAAGCTGAAATAAATAAAACATATTATTTTTTTCTTATTCTTAATTACTTTCATAAGTTTATTCAAAATAATTGATTAGGCATATATAAATATATGTATGTATATATGTATGCTTATGCAAGCTAATATACAACTGAAATGAATGACAAAGGACAGAAAAAAGAGAAATACAGATTGTTTCATTACAAAGTAACTACCTATAAAGTGATACAGCATTGCTTAACACTGGGCTTGGATTAGTTGTAAATATATATCATAAATTCCAGAGAAATTATTTTAAAAAATAGAAAAAATACATAACTGACAGGCTAAAGGAATAAAACAGAAATGCAAAAAATCTCAAACTACAAAAGGAAGAAATTGAATGGAAGCTAAAAATTGCAAGAAGTACAGTATCACCATAATTGGAGACTTAACAGTCCTATTAAAAAATGGCCCCGGAGGGCTGGGGAGTTAGCTCAGTGGTTCCAGAGCTTGTCTTGCAAGCGCAAGGGCCCGGTTTCGATTCCCCAGCAACAACATACAATACTGGGCGTGGAGACTCACACCCAGCAGCAATCAGTACCACACACCACAGTGCCGGGCATGGTGGCTCACGCCTGTAATCCCAGCAGTTGGGAGGCAGAGGCAGGAGGATTGCTGTGATGTGAGTTGGAGGCTGAGCTCAGGGCCAGCCTGAACTACAGAGCGAGACCCTGTCGCAAAAAGAAAAACTAAAAAAAAAGGTCCCAGGCTGGGGAGTTAGCTCAGTGGTTCCAGCGCCTGTCTTGCAAGTGCAAGGACCCAGGTTCAATCCCTGGTAACCACATATCATACTGGGTGTGGAGACTCACGCCCAGCAGCAACCAGTACCACATACCACAGTGCCAGGCGTGTTGCTCATGCCTGTAATCCCAGCACCCAGGAGGCAGAGGCAGGAGGATCGCTGTGATGTAAGTATGAGGCTGAGCTCAGGGCCAGCCTGAACCACAAAGTGAGACCCTGTCTCAAAAAAATGGTCCCATCGCCGGGCGTGGTGGCTCACGCCTGTAATCCCAGCACTCGGGAGGCAGAGGCAGGAGGATTGCGGCAGAGGCAGGAGGATTGCAGCAGAGGCAGGAGGATTGCTGTGATGAGTTTGAGGCTGAGCTCAGAGCCAGCCTGAACTACAAAGTGAGACCCTGTCTCAAAAAACCTAAAAAAAAAAACAAAACAAAAAAAAATGGTCCCATCAAACAGGGAAACAATCAGTAAAGACATAGTTGAACTCAACACCATCAGCTGGACATAATCAACATCAATAAATTACATACTTCATACAAGAAAAGCAGAATACACAGTATCTCAAGCTCATATTGACTGTTCAACAAGATAGATGATCTGGGCCACAAAACACAATAACAGAGGTAATACAATGTTTCCCCTTCTCAGGTCACAATGAAAGTAAACGAGAAATCAACAATTAGGAGCTAGCTGGCAAATCTACATGAACATTAAACAACATGTTTCTAAATAAGGGGTCAAAGACAAAATCTCAGGGGAAACATATTTTGAACTCAATAAAAACATTAGAATTTGTGATATACAATGGTAGTGCATTGAAGGAAATGTATGAAAAAGAATACATATATTAAAAAAGAAAGCTCTAAAATCAACAATTTATGATTCTAAGGAAAAAAGGCAAACTAACTGGAAAGTTAAAAAAAAACAACAAAAGGAAAAAAAAAAAAAAACAGCCAGAATTAATCCAGAAATCAATGAAAGTGAACACACAAAACCAGAAAGGGGGGGGGAGAAATTAAGCCTGTAGCCAGGCTATGAAAAAAGACAGTGATTTAATTATTAATACCAGAAATTAAAGAGATTTTATTGCTACAGATCTTCTGGACATGAAGAAGAGAATAAAAGAATGCTATGGATAACTCTATGCTCACAAATTTGATTACCTGAGATGAAGTAGATCAACACCTTAAATGACACTTGCTAATATACCGAAGAGAAAACATGCCAATCTAATCAGGGATATATTAAATCAAATCAGTAATCAATAAACTTCTAAATCAGAAAGTGTCAGGCATAGATTGCTTCACTTCTTAAATCTACCAAACATTCAAAGAAAATATTATACAAAGTATGGTGGTTAGGGTAGAGTTTCAAATTAATTGGCTCTAGAATCTATACTAGGGATTGGTAAAGCATATAATGAGGTGTGTCTGGGTAAATCATGGAGGCATATGGTCCCTCACGCCTTCCACTCTTCCTTTCTCTGCTTCTTCACAGCCATGAGCTGAGCAGCTTTGTTTGATCATGCCCTTCCACCATGATATCTCTGTGTTGGGAGTCAGCCAACCATGGACTGAAACAATCCTGTTGTTTAAGTTGTGGGTATTGTGTACTGTATCTTAGTGATGAGACAGCTAATATAGAAAATTTATTCCAAAGAAATGGGTTCATTACTGTGACTGTACCTTACTATGTAGTTTAAGTCTTTGGAACTGTTTTGCAGGAAGAATTTGGAAAGGTTTGGAGATGCAGGCTAGAAGATGCCCTAGAGTGCTATAAACAGAGCCTAACAAGTGAATTTGGTCAGAGCTCAACAAACTAGAATACTGCTAAAAATTCAAACAGTAAAGGTCAGACTTGGGAAGATTCAGTTGGGAACTACTCCATTTGGCAGTTGACTACATGCCATGTGCATCATGCTCTGACAAATTTCTCCACATTTTGCCCATGTCCTGAGAGTTTGCAGGAGAATAATATTAGAGGTAGCACACTAATTAAGCTGGCAGAGGAAATTTCAAGGTAGCCTAACTGGTGGATTAACTAATGGTCAATTCATAACACTCAGCTTAACTGAATTAGTGTGGTTTGGGTTGTGGAAGACCCACCTGAGGATTGTTACCAATGGCATTAAAAAAACAAACAAAAACTGAAGAGGAAGATTGTCGTCTGTTCACTTTCTAGAAGAAGCTTTCTGTGGTTGGTTTTCCTAATGTGAATTTGGCACTTCTTGGAGGAGGAGCTCAGGTCCTCACTCTCACTGGGAATAGGTGCTGTTCTCATTAGGGGAGCTCTGATCTTCACTATAAACATCACTTCCTGGTTTCAGTATAGATACCATGGCTCACTGGCACAAATCCTTCACCCTATCCTACAGCTTGCTTCTACTACTAGCCTTTGGAGCTTCTTGGTGCAGATGATGAATATGGACAAGCAAGAGTAATCAGTGTGCATTCTAGGCTGCTTGCTGGACCCATGGAGGGCACTGCATTGGATATTAGGCCTGCAGCTAGACTTGAGAGGGGCACTACTGTGGGATCCAGACTCTTGCTTGGATTCACTGGGTCTCAAATGTACAGCTAGCTCTCTTACACTCCTCTGTATTTGACTTTTTTGGGTAGCTATTATAAAATAATCCTATAAATTGTGTCCTATATTAAATCTATTCCTTTGCAAACCCTAACTACAACACTAACATCAAGGCTGTGGCATAGATGCTGCTGGCTGCTCCTAACTAGACTTATAGTAACAACTGGGGGCAAAAGCCACAGTAGAAAAATTTGAAAAACTTAAATCTTAGCTTAGAAGAAACTGTGTAAAATTGAGGCCTCGGGAAGTATTGCTGCTAAAAAGACTGACACCATTTAAAAAGAAACTAAAAAAAAAGCTGTTATACAAAGTGAGGAAGAAAAATGTCTGAAGAACATCTAAGGAATCTACAAGACCCCATCCACAGTAGGCTCATAGGTGCAAAACTACAATGGACCCTTGACTCATGAACTCAATTTATTCACAAGGGCTGGTTGTAACTCAGGTTGGTTGTTAAGACTTTTTCCCATAAGATATAATGGAAACACCTCTAATATGTTCCAAACTCCCCAAAGCACCTTCTAACCTTTTCATAATAGTTATATAATATGTGTAATTTAACAGAAACACTAATACTTTTCCTATTGTATTCATCAAAAAGTTGTAAAATGTTCCTAGTTTATCAGAAACAATTCCATACTGTATTCACCATCAAGTTGACCTCGTTGGCTTTCAGCAAAGGGATGAAATGGAAGATGGTTACTGTTTGGAAGGAGAGTCTCTTCCATAAGAAAACCAGCAATCTGGCTCTCTGGTGTCCTTTCTCTCCTTGGGAGTCTGTAGTCCACTAGGACCTGCTTCTGGCTCACTAGGTCTCAACTTTTTCAGAACCACAAACTAGTCTAAGGTTGTCTGCTTCTGTCTTTTCTTTAACACGGTTCTGTAGTGTGACATGATTTTTCATGACAATTGACTTTTTCTCTCCCTAGGTAGACTTTTTCTATAAATATTCTGTCCATTTTTTTCAGGATCTCCTTTATTTCACAAGAACTTTACTGTCCCCCTTCTTTAGAAAGCTCTTCGGCTGCCATTCTCTGTTGTTCAGCCAGAACTTGCTGAAGTTCTCTATAGACAATTCCTCTGAGTGTTCCTCCTCCCATTTCTCAACATCACCACTGTCTATCTGCAAGCCCATGGATTCTGCTATGGTGACAATGGCATCAATTACAGGGTTGAAGGTTCAGACTCCTCTATATAGCCTTCAAAGTCTCTCTCCAGTAGAATTTTAGGTCACACTTTCTTCCAGGCAGATCTCAGTGTTCTTAGAGAGACATTACCCCAGGACTTCTCAATTAACCCCCCAAAACAAAGAATGTTGTAATGCTCCTTCTAGAACTTGAAGGATTAAATCTGTATCTGAGACCATCTGGAAGCACTTCAGGAACAGCTCCTTGGTGTAAAGCTTCTTAAAATTAGCTATAACCTGCTGTTCCACAGGCTGCAGTAGCAGAGTTGTACTAAGTGGGAGGAACTTGACTGAGAGCCATGGGCATTCTTCAGCAGATTCTTCTTCCAAATTTGTGGGTGAAGAGGAACATTGGCCATGAAGAGGAGAGCCTTATGTGGTAAACCTTTGTCCCCTTGATATTTCTTAACAGTAGGGCAGAAAGCCAGCCTGATCCACTCAAGAAAAAGTACTCTTGTTACTCAGGCTTTTGCACTAGATCTCTATAGATCCTCTAGCCTTATTCTTCATGACTTTATTTCTGAACACTCAAGGGGTCTCACAGTGATGAGCCAAGAAAGGTTTTATCTTGAGGTCACCACTTGCATTGGCACATAGCAGTAAGGTTAGCTTACCTTCACTGACTTTTGGCATGACATTTTCTTCTTGTCTTGGGTAATGTACGTTCTTCCGGGCATTTTCTTCCAGAAAAGGCCAGTTTTATCACACTTGAAAACTTGTTGAGAGCCAAAGTCATTTCTCTGTGTTATTGGTTTGAGGTGGTGTATACAATTTTTAGCAGCCCTTTTATCAGCACTGGCTGTTTCACATGCCTAGTTATGATATGAACCCCAATCCTCACTTTAATACTGTGAAACCTCCCCTTACTGCATGAAATGTTTCACCACTATCACTCATTGATGGGTTATCCTTTATGAGACCTGCATGTATATCCATTGCTATTTCACAAATTATACTCAGATAAGCTATAACCAACGACCTGCCTTTCATTTATCCACACTTGGCCTTTCTACCTCATCTAACACTATTGATCATGACTTACTAATTTAAGGAATATCCTTAGCAACACTAGCTTCCTTACACAAATCTTTTCTCTGTACGACTGTCAAAATGGTAGAGTTCAACATGCTGTACATATTAGCAAGATCAGTCATATGAGTACCACTCTCATATTTCTCCACAAGCTCCTTCTTCTTTTCAATTATAATTGCTTTCGTTACCTTCCTTAGCTTTTTTTTTTCCTAGCTTTTTGGAGCCATTTGGAGGCAATAATTGTAGCAATTATATAAAGCACGAATCAAAATCACTTCCACAAACTTGTGCTTCTGGGCTCCAACTGACACTTAATGTATGCCTACATATGCTTTTCTGGCACCATGAGTCTTTGTTTACAACTGCACAACTGGCCAGCATTCAAATCATAACTCAAGACATTGGTTGTAGTTAAAATTAAAATTCCAGTCATAATCCAAGTTGTTCATATGTGAAACTGGTCATAACTCAAGGGTCCAACATATAAACTTTTCACTTAAATTCCCTGGGATGCCTCCTCAATAAAGGCCTCTAACGGAATTGGTTTCCCAGGGTTCGATTCACTTTGCTCATCCATCCCAGCACTCAAAGGCTGCCAAGGTCATATCCAAGGGGGCAGGCAGTTAACCTTCAAACTGTCCATATGATGCCAGTTTTACTGGCACGTAGAATGCAAGAGTTGTGAGATCAGGAAGGCTTCCACACAGATTTCAAAGAATGGGTCAGGCAAGGAGTCCCTGAGAAATGCATGAAGCTGTGGGTATTAAGCTAAAGGTGCTGTGGAGAGCCCAAGAAGTTGAAGATATCAGAAGCATGGAAAGTCTCCAAGCAGTGGAGCTAACACAAGAGGGAGATCATCTACTCTGCAACCAGCAAGGCTTTAAGGATAGAGCTTCCCAAGACTTCTGGAAATAAAATCTCATAACCATGCATTTTGGATGCCAGATATAGAACTACAGGCCTTAAGGTTTGCCTAGCTAGGTTTTGGTTCCATTCTTTTCTATTCCTCATTGCTCCTTTATGGAATGGGAATATTTACCCTGTGCCAATGTACTTTCAGGTTATGTAACTTGGCTTGTATTTTTTAGAGGCTCAAAAGTTGAGTCTCAGATGAGATATTGACTCAGACTTCCAATGCTCGAACTGTTGAAACTTTGGGCAAGGGAATATTATGGAAACAGTTGTACCAGGATAGCTGTAATATTCCACAGGAATTATGAACTTGTTATAGTTTTAATCTGAAGATTAAATATGGCTTAAGTAGATATTTTGGGGTAGCAAGTTGAAAAAGGGTGATGTAAGAGTTTAAGTTTCAAATTGATTGGCTTTGAGATAAGTTCCAGCGATCGATGGAGCACCCTTCCAGGTGTGGTGTGTCAGGGTGAGTCACAGAGGCATGGACTTGAGGTGTGTGTCTGCTTCCTTCCATCCTGGCACTCTTCCCCTGCTTTGCTTCCTGGCAGCCAGTTTTGCTTTGCTACACCTTTCTTCCATAATGTCTCTGCCTTGAAGCCAGCTAACTACCCACTAAAACTGAGTAAATTAAACCTCTCTTTATTTAAATTGTGGCTGTTGTGTACAATGTCTCAGGAATAGGAAAGTTGACTAATACACCAAAAGTCTCTGTAGTCTCTCTGAGAAGAAGAGGCAAGACTTCCTAATTCATCCTATGATGCTAGAATTACCCTAATACCAGTACCAGACAAAAATACAAGCAAATAAAAACACAGAAAAATATTCTTTGTGAACATAGATGCAAAACTCTTTAACAAAATATTAGCAAAACAAATCTAACAATGTAAAAAAGAATTATAGATCAAGACTAAGGGTACAAAGGTGCTTCAGCACTTAAAGAACAATTAGTATAATTCATCACATTATCAACTAAAAAAAATTAAAGGATTATATCAATAGATTCAGAAAAAGTATCTGACAACACCCAGCTCACCAAGAGTGAGCATGTACTCACTACACATGCATGCATGCAAGCACACGTGCACACACAAATTCTTAGCGAACCAGGAATTCAAGGGAACTTTGTCAACTTAATAAGAAACATATGTAAAAAATCTACAGCTAACAATACTTAATGATGAGAAACTTAAGATCTGAAATAAATGTTTCCTCTCACTGTACTTTTTAACATCATAATAGAAGTATTAGTTACTGAAATAATAAGTATGTAAATAAAAAATAATAAAGAGATGTGGCAAAATATTAATGTTTAATGACTCCTGGTGAGGGCTATTGAGAACTGTTTAATACCCTGCTTCATCTCTTTTTTTTTTTTTTTTAGGTTTTTGGAGACAGGGTCTCGCTTTGTGGTTCAGGCTGGCCCTGAGCTCAGCCTCAAACTCACATCACAATCCTCCTGCCTCTGCCTCCC
>PVIR01018392.1:0-33397 GCA_004026965.1 Petromus typicus | reverse complement strand
TCCACATTGTTTTTAAAAATTCAGCTACAAAGCCTGTTATGCATATATGCAAGTAGAGCAGTTATTTGGATGCAATTTAGTGACAAACTCTTGCATGAAAAATCAGACTTATAGTTTTTTGTGTGGTTATTGCTCCTTGCAATGTAAACATACCTTGTTTTCCCAGTATAGATATTTATATGCAAAACATGAGTGGATATTTTCTTAGACAAAGACATATTTTTATTTTGAAAATCACAGAGACAGGGCCGGGGAGTTAGCTCAGTGGTTCCAGCGCCTGTCTTGCAAGCGCAAGGACCCGGGTTCGATTCCCCGGTAACCACATAACAATACTGGGTGTGGAGACTCACGCCCAGCAGCAACCAGTACCACATACTACAGTGCCGGGCGTGGTGGCTCACGCCTGTAATCCCAGCACTCGGGAGGCAGAGGCAGGAGGATTGTGATGTGAGTTTGAGGCTGAGCTCAGGGCCAGCCTGAACTACAAAAGGGAGACTCTGTCTCAAAAAAAAAAAAAAAAAAAAAAAAAAAAAAAAGAAGAAAATCACAGAGACAGAAACATCTAATTCTGAAATTCTGCTCTGGCCTTGCTCTTTGGTGGGAACATATCTACTTTGTCTAGTGGCCTTGTATAGGCCACGTGCCTCAGTAAGCATCTGAGGATTAGATCAGGACTAATCTGCCATGTCATTTGCCTCAGAGATGATAATACCTTTAAAAATAAAGGTAAACGTTACAACATTTAATTTATTATCAGTAAATTGTCAAACTACTCTGAGATTAAAAAAAGTAATACTATACCATACATAAGAGATTGTCAAACTACTCTGAAAGTTCCCTGAGATGTTCCTTAATGTTTGCAATCCATGTATATTTAGCTTATTAGAGTTAAAACAATTTTTTTCTAACACTGGAGAATGAACCTAAGACTTTGATGCTTGTAAGGTAAGTATTCACCACTGAGTTACATCCCAACCTCGATTTTTAGAAATTCATTTTGAGATAGAGTCTAGTTCATCAGTTGCCTATGAACTCTTAATCCTCCTACCTTCGTGTCCTGAGTAGCTGGGTAAAACTTAGAAATGTAAAAAAAATGTTTATTTATAAATTCATTTACATGACAATGCTAAATATATTATATATAAGATAAATAATAAAATAGCAATATTTTCCTAAACAAAATTTTGGTGAGAAATATGGTGTGATTTTGTATATTTGTAAGCTTACTTATTGTCTTGGTAAATTGAAGATAGCTGAGTTTTTGTATCTACTTCTGTATTTATTATATTACAATATCTTTTTTGAGTCAAAGAATACAAAGAAGCCCCAGGTTCATGCAGAAGTACAGTTTGCAGTGGCTATGTCTTGTCATGGCCTTTTAGATTAATGTGGACATTTGTCTTTGATACAGCACTGATGCTTGACAATGATTGTCCCTGTGAAGTGAATTGTGCTGTAGACTCTGAAACCAGCCAAAGAACTCTGAGTAATTCATTTCATTAAAATTCAATATTGTCTACACTACTGTTCTTGCATTATTGTTCTTATATTTTATATAGCTTTAAAAAATCTATGTATGATTTTATAACATCATGCATTTGCTAAGGCCACCAGTCAAGGTGAAAAACAACGGTTCACTGTGTATTGTGAATATTCCAAATGTGAACATAGTTTATTTTCAATAACAAGAGACTTGTTAATATCAGTCTTATCAGAAAAATATTTTGGGGTATTGAGAAGCTTTCAAGTTCATAGAGGGAGAGGCAAGCTTTCTGAAATTCTAATTTCAGTTGGAAAGCTTGTATTTTATCATGCTCAGAAATTTCTCTTTTGTTTTTTTTTCTGAAGTATCAAGCTTACCTCATTCATTTCCAAAAAAAATTTTCCAAATTCCCATGTCTGGATACTCTTAGTTAGTCTTCCATTTTTCTTTCAAGTAAACATGTTGTCTTATGAGAGAAATGGCAGGTCCAGCTTGTATCTCAAACGGTCACACATCGAAACAGTACTGTACCTCAGTATATTTTAGAAGAACTTGATAAGAACTTTTCATTTGCAAGCACCAACTCTCAAAAAGATGTGCATGAAGGTTTCAAGATTTAACAGAATGTTTTTGTTGTTGGTGTTATTTATTGCTTTGTTTTTAATGAATGTGCATATCCTGGAATAAAGAATATGACCACCCCGGGAGTGTGGCAGCTGTGGTTTGTAATAAGGTTTCAGCAGTTTCATACTCCATTATTTTCATGCCATCAGTGCCGATGTCCACGTAGTGAAAATGGTAAAACTATGGAAGATTTTGGTTAAAATAATATTGACACTAATCATTTGTTAATAAAGAAGGGACTATATTAAAGTAGTTTAGTAGAAGGTCTTTGATCAGACAAAGCCACAGGCAACTAGTTTCTTATTGCTGATTTAATTTGTATGTGATATTGAGCAACTTGCTCATCTACTCCCAAGTCCTATTTTCATACTTCTAAAATAGGAAAAAAATATCTGGCTTTACCTCCCTGGGCTGCTCCTGAGGATTAAAGGAGATCGGTTAGCACAGTGCCCAGAACACAGTAAGCCCAACAGATGTTAAATTTGCTTACAGATATCATCCTTTGTTTTGAGATCAAGAATCAGTGGCGTGAGTAAATCATAAGAGCAGCTGTTAGAATTTGTTTATCCCACCCAAATCCAAGCTTAAGTTCAGCATTTCCTCTGTGAGCACAAACTCCTTGCAGCACATTATTTTCCCACTGTGTTGAGTACAAAGATTCTTTGCCCCTTGTGTTGAGTCTGAATATCCTGGAGTAGTGAGTCATGAGGGAGATATCTCTTGATGGGAAATGCTACAAGTGAGAAATGAGAGATGGTATTTTACCTGGGTTCCCAAACTCTCAACCTATAATCTGCTGCCTGACACACCACATTTGGGAAGTAGACATTACCACAGGATTGCCCTATAGCCAAACATCCACAAGGACTCCTTTTCCTAAGGCCTGGACTAAACATTTTGAGAAATGTCTTTCTTTGGAATCTGGGCCTTTTCCAATTTCTGCCCTCCAGATTTTATCACGTTGTGGAGAAATTTGAATTCAAGAAAATGAACTGTAAGGGGGAAAAGGGAGCAGTGGGTGCTTGCCTCAGTGAGGAGGGAGGTGTGTGCATGTGTACATATGCAAATACATACACACGTATGTGTGTATGTGTATATATAGTCATAAATATATAATAATATAAGTATATATTTATATATATTTGTATATAATATATAAATATATATATATATATATATATATTTACTGCCAGAAAGAAATGTGCTTTCTCCTAATTTTTCTGACATTATAAGTGGGATTACTTGGCCTGTTCTTGTTACCTCCTTTGAAGTATATAAGATATGTTAGAAAAACATGATGTGTGCTTAAATAAAAAATCATTACCATGAAAGACAAATTGGCATTACTCCTCATCAAAATTCCTACTGTTTGCTTCAGATATACTTGCCCCTTTATCTTGCCATTTTCTGAAGCAGTTCTGGAAACTCCCCCTTTGTGAGTGTGTTTTATTGCACTCCCAGGGCTGCCTCGAAGTGCTGAATTGATTCCAAATGTTTACTTCTGATGGTCATCTTGATCTTGGCGAAGATACAGAAGTCAAACCTGGTAAATAAGGTGGATTAGGAAACACTGTCATGTTTTCATTTGTCTTATATTGGGTGACACTTGACAGCTGTTTTTCTTTTTTTAATCACATCTCATGAAGATACTCCTGGTGTGACTTCCAGAACTGCTTCAGAAACTGGCAAGAATGACGGGATAAGTGTCTGAAATGGGGGTTCTGAAAGGAATTTTGGTAATGTGTCTTAATGTAATAATTTTATAATTTGTATCATAATTTTGGTCACCTTGTATACCTGAGCATACACAAACAGCATGATTCTTAATGATAAATAAAGAACAACAAAAAACTTGATGTTAAGTGGCTCATGGTATTTGGTTTCAGTGTTAGAGAAACAATGGAGTAGGAATGATGAAATGGAGAGGAAGACTGAATGTGATATTTAAAGACCAATGCAACCTAAGCATGGAAATTCAGATTCTTACAAGAGCTCTTATAATTTATAAACTTTGAATTGCAAGCTGGTCAGGCCAAATAAACATGTTAGTAAGCATTTCAGGATGCCATATTTGATTTTATTTTTCCTTTTCCTTCTCATTTCATTTGAAGTTTGCATTTAATTCTCCTCTATCTCCACTCTTCTCTCGGGGCAGAGAGGTCGCCTAGAGAGAGGCCCTTCGGTGCTCTAGTGATTAGAGTCAAATGACAGCTTGATGCTCACTGGTTCTGTTTACTTGCAACTTTCATCTTTGTGAAACTCGTCACTCGTCACTAAACCAAGCAAAACAGTTTCTGGCTATTTTATGTGAGTATGTACCCTGTGGTCATTTCGTGTTAATGCAGTGTGGGCTCTAAGGTACAATATAATGGAAAGAGTAATTCTGGAAATCAGCCTGGCACAAACTTTAAAAATACAAAAGTTCTAGATCTTGACACCAGTAAAAGAAGAATCAAAAAACTTGTACTCCCACAGAAATCGAGGCCAGCGGTACAAACTCTTGGCTAGAAGACAGACATTGAATTTTATCTGGGTTGATGAGTATAGTGTTAGTGATCAAATTATCCATGAACAAGAGCTCTGTCTAGCAAGTACTACGAATTTGATCCCTGTTTTAAGTATTTAATAGTAGCTTAGCACTGATTAATTAATGGAGAACATCTTATACCTTTGTTTATAAGCTTCACTTGAGGGATGTTTTTTAGGGTACAGAATGAGATAAATTTCACAATTGTAAGAACGGAAACTGAATTTCAAATAGTTCCAGTATACAGAACCGGAAAAGGATCTTGAAAAAGCTAACAAATAGCTCTCATGACAGACCTATTTCGTTTGGATGCCCATGTTGTCTGAGATCATTGTCCCCAAGTATGTGATGCCTGTAGTTCAAGTGCCAGCTTTCAAGGACAATTCTTGTGTACATTCCTATGCTGTTTTGCCCTTTTTGACACACTGAGACAATTTAGGGGCTTGAAATACAATTGGTTCAAGAAGCTCAATACTGTGTTATACCTTTGGTTTGAAAACAGTTTTTGAGTTGAGAGTATGTCAGCAAAAGCAACCAAGAGAATGTGAATGTTGTTACAAGGTCAGCTTTTCAGAGGCTGCAGGCAGCCATTATTGGCTCTCTGTCAGGCAGTTACCATGGGCATCAGGGCCGTTCATGGGCCATGAGTCAGCGACTCTGACAATGCTAAATACGGTAACTGCTTAACACCAGCACAGGACACTTGGGCTTTCCGGGAGCATGGGACAGAGACATGTTTTATTTCTCAGGTTTATATAGAAGTGTATACAGATAGGTCATTAATGCTAATTTTTGTTAAAATCTAGATTAGAATAGTTAGGGATTCCTTTTCACATGTCTTCTGTAAAGTGAACCATATTCAGTATAAGAGCCCGAATGTTGAAAACTAGTGTTTTCAAATGCTCTATTTCTATGCAAAGAAGGAGATATGTACTGATGCAGGCTGACCATCCAGTAGTCACAGGACACATGTAGCCACCGAGCCACTGAGATTGTTTCATCCAAACTGAGATGTGCTGTGAGTGTAAAATAAATACCCACATTCAAAGATCTGACAAAGAAGGACATTGAGAAACTTTCTACGTCAAATACTTGTTGAAATGAGAATATCTGATATACTTGGCTAAGTAAAATATATAATTTCAAACAGTTTCATTTGATTTTATTTTTCAAAACATAGCTAATTGAAATTTAAAGTGATAGCTGTGGTTCACATCTTTTCTCTTTTGGACTGTGGTACTCTAGAAAATACTAGATAGCATCTCTTTCCAGTACAACACACACCACACACACATACACACCCACACACACAGTAGAAGACAGAGAGAGGGGCTTTGGTAGTGGGATGAAAGATAATACAGATTTTATAATTCAATGTAAGGTGCTGATTTGGAAGTCTCAATTTTCCAGGTTAAAGAACGATACAGCATTAACCACAGACCTGAGAGACAGCTCACCTTGAGTTGCCAGTTAGCCTTAGCTCTAGGTTCAAGAGTGAAGGGCTTGTCATAGTCTATTTAATTATGACTACTTCCCTAAGAATGAAAGGTCACTGTCACAGATGCTAAGAAAGATTTTTTATTTGTCACTTTAAAGCAACAAAAAGATGCCTACAGAAATAGCTGTAGCTCCCAGAACTTCTCATTTTTATTTTAGTGTTGCTGAGCAGTTAAAAAAAAGTGGTCATATTAGGAAGACATTACAAAAGCAGGCAAAGTTTCAAACAAGCTAAGGCAAGCTTACAATGTTTTCAGAATAACAACTTTGTATTATCTAATCCCAATGACAGGATTTAATATATTGCAGAGTAAGACTATATAAATATGAAAAGACTATGAAGAATACATCACTGACTGTTTCAGTAAGTGTTTAGTAAATACAACATTGTATTTTTTAAAAAGTTATTTCAATATCTACAATTAGAACTTTCTCTTCTCATTATTCTAGATTTTATAGCCATGAAATGTAATAAAAATAAAGAATCCTTCATATTCTAGGATTTTATATGCTGTTAATGAAGCTCTTTTAGAAAAACCAAACAAATAAAAACCATACCACTGAAGCCAGTGATATCTACAAGATGCGGTTTGGGACACCTGACAGGGCTTGGAGGATTTCAGTGGGAGAGTGAAAAGAAATTTGGACTGTTCTTTAACCTGGAAGTTCATGAAGAAAAGGGCTAGTGCTGATTGGCAGTTCATTTTAAGGCCATTTAGCACACCACACACCTTAAAAGAAGGATAAATATGACACAGTGCTCAGGCATTTAAGGGAAGAAGAACCTTTCTATTTTGCAGTGAGGTTTCAGGCAGGACAATCAATGTGCAGAATATAAAATTCAAACTAGTCTTCCCTGCTTCACCAAGATGAATCACTTTAATGAGTGGGTCACTTCATTCCTTCTAGAACCTACAGCCTGTACTTAGTGTTTATTATACAGTAACACTAACAGTGGGGATGAAACCATGACTGAACTATGAAGAAGGACAGACATGAACCATCTGTAGGAAAACGGATGCATCTTGAGGCCATAGTCTTAAGTGAAATAAATCAGACAGACAAGCTTAACTATCTTATGATTTCTTTTATCTCAGAAACCCGCAATATAAAGAGCAAAATAAAACACGTATAATAGCAAATATGGTGATAGATCTTTTTTAAATAGGAAGGTGACAAAGAAATGGAGAGAGGAGGAGAAAAGGGAAGAGAAAGGCATCAATGAGGGAGAGGAAAGGAGCCCTAGGGTCTAGACTGACCTGACTTATGTTTAGGTGATAAAAATTGCCCTTTTCTTCCAAAGTACCATCAACTGTGTCAGAGTGAAGGAGGTAACGGTTCACAATGACTGTCCTGGAGAAGGTCTTGAGTAGGCCGTGTAGCTGGGGAAGACTATCTCCTAAGTCTAGCAGTTTCCTTGTCTACCTGCTTGCTTGGACTGGGCTTTTTCTTTATTCCTGGGTGAAGAATAAAATATCATAAATTATGTATATATTACATGATTTTTTTAAAAATCACATATTACTATTACTATTTTTTTCTTATATTTTCTTTGCAAGTCAACTTTCAAATTATATAAATGGTGGAAGATTATTCTATCTGGAAGATAAGTTCCAAATTGCATATTTTGGTTAAGGATGTAGGCTTTTCATTTTTTTCCCAGAATGTACTTGAGAGATAAACTCTCACAATTAAGCTTTATTCTAGCTAGTATTAAAATTTTTGACAACACTGGCGAATTGTAGAAATACAACACAATGAAGAATGTGGACATACATCTGCTTCCCATTTCCATGAAACACATTTCTTCATCTTTAACAATATTTACCTAGAGTACCTTGGGGACTTTGTGGAGAAATGAATGCTCTGTACCTAGCACCCAACTGTCCTTCAGTACCTGGTAACTGCTCTAGGATTATTACCTGAGTTCAGGAAAGGAAAACAACGAATACACAATACGGGATAGGGACATTAACAAAATGTCATTTGTGAGATGAAAATCTTCTCTGTCAGTTATCATACCTCTTTCACATCAGCTGAGAATGTCACTAAGCCAGCTGGAAGATAGTTGGCCAATCACAGAAGAGAAGAAAATCGTGGAGCATGCCTGGAAATAAGTCCTTGAGGATTTGCTATGTTCTCAATGCTTTCTCCTCAGAAGATACTCTGAATGTTGGCTTATACATATTATGTGCAATAACTAAGGCAAAACAAGCACTTTAGATTTCATTTCAAATGAAGCTCAAGCAGTGTTAGCACATGTGGGTAGATACAAGCAGGCCCAAGTGGAACAATACATTGGAAAACACACATTGTAGGTCCCAGCTCAAAGCTACAGGGTATTTCAGCATGGATTCCTCAGTGGTATTATAAAAAAATCCATAGTGCTAAGTAGTTGTTCCATGTCTTTCATTCAAAAAGTCCAGCAATACACTGGAGAGAATTAAGCCTCAACTATAGTTTTGAGTATGGAGACAATTAAAATTCAATTCTTGCACTCACTGTGAGTCTCAGAACCTATCAGAAGGAGGATTGGTGTGTCTAGGAAATGTAGAAGCAATCACTGAAATTGTTTACTATAAATCTGGAGACAGAACTGAAACACTAGAAAGTTACAGGAGAAGTAGAATTTAACTTTTGGCATTCAACAGGTAAAAGACTAATGTTTTTGACTAGGCTGGAGTATAAGAATAAGGTATAAAAAAAGAATGACTAAACCCAGTGGATGGTGGAAGAGGAGAACTAAGTTCCAAGCATTTCAAATGAATATTATGGTGTGGATGTGGTTCATAATTCCTCTCTCTTCCCACAATTCACTTTGAAATGTCCTTGCAGATTCAGCAGTGTTGGAAGGCACAGTCTTCAAGAGGAATGAATGTCATTTTCAAGAGACTGGATTAGTTCTTCTGGAAAATGGATTAGTTCTACTGTGAGTGTTGTCTCTCACAGAACTGGATTAGCTAGCATGGGAATTTAACCCCTTCTTCTCTCCCTCAAGGCTTTGTTTACCTTCTTTTCTTCCAAGAGGTGCCCAGAGGCTGAAAGAATTCTATCACCAAATTCTTAGATTTCCTGTGAGCCAAAGTTAGCCTCTTTCCTTTGCAAATTTCCCAGTCTCAGATGCTTTGTTATAGCAATAGACAATAGACAATGTATAATTTTCAATGGGAAATTATTTACCATTCAGATTATTATGCAAATCTTGGAATCCAGTAAGAAGCATTGACTATTAAGTAAACAGTACTAGATTCAAGTTTAATAACTTTGAAATAAATAGTTTAAGTGCTTTGTGTGGCCATATGGATCAGTTGTATGTACCAAATAAAGCTATTATTATAGAGCGACAAAAAATGTGTTCATGATTTATCTACTTATTTTGAACACTACCTTCTAATTTGAACATTAGACTAATATAAAGTCAAAAGCTATGGGTGGGACCAGGACACAGAGATAACAACAGAACTTTGGACACATGCCAGTCCTTACCTGTCATACAGTGTAAAAATTGCTAAGAGCTGTGGGAGGGGGACTAGCAGGATATTAGCATTCAAGAGACAGTGCCAAGTAGAAACGATTATGCCAGTTGGGAAACCTCAGGGCTTTCAAAAATGTATTGTTTAAACCATTTGTTATAGTTTCTATCTAGATGCCCTCCCAGATCTTTATGCGCTCAGAGGCAGGAATTTTGAAAGGTTGAATGATGAGCGCAGTTGTAGTGGATGGGCTGTTAGAAGGCAGCTCTGGTTGGAAATCTGGATCAATGAGAGGAGGACCAGAAAGGATACATTTCCCTCCTGGATTCTCCTTTTTCTCCCTGCTTCCTTTTCATCTAGAGGTGAGTAGCTTTCTTCTGCCCAGGCCCTACCACCATGCTGAAAACTGTACGAGGACAGACACTTCTAAAATACACGTCAAAATAAACCTGTCCTCCTTTAAGTTGTGGGTGATGGGTATTTTGTCTCAGTGGCTTGAAAAGGGACTAAGAAACTAGTACTAGAAGAGTAGTATCTATGTCTGATAACATAATAAACTTTCATAGAATGAGCAAATAATTGGAAGGGTGCTATCTCATGAGGCCTGGTTTAACCCAGTTAGTCAGAAGTTGTATCCTGAATTAAACTGTAGAATTTGAGGAAGAAAAGACCACCAAGGAAATGAGAAAGGCTTGGTATGTAGGAACAGTGGCAGGGCTATGTGAAGAAATTATACCAAACAGGGATAATGTTAAAGTACATAGAACCCAACTAAGAAGACTGAATTGCACTGGCTAGACAAAGAGAAGCTGTCAGTGATTTCAGAGCCTGGAGGACAGAGTCCAATCTCCTTAGCCTAAATCCCCAGGCATCCTGAGGTCTGGGACCTTCTACACCTCTGGCCTTCTCTGGCTATTACCCTCTTCCCCAATTGTGCTGAATCTCATTTCCACAATAAACTCAGTTTTCTATTATTTCCAAGTGGTACGCACATTAGTCTTTCTGACAGTCATTCTACTCTTATTGTCCTTCCTGGTCCTGTTTGGCAGACCCTGTTCTCCTTCAGGTCTGTGTTAAAGTCACTTTTTCCAGAAAGCCTACTGAGACCGCTGCACTAGGGCATCTCCCTCTTCTATGTTGACCCATTGATCCTGATATTCTCCTTGCGCCACACTGTAATCCACTGCCTGTTATCAGTCTTCCTTGCGGGCCCCTCACTGGCAACTGCAGCTGTATCTGCAGCTGTATCTCTAGTACCTTACAAATATCAAGAGTACCCAGGGAATGTTTAACTAATAAAATATAGTGGATCAGAGATTGGCATTATGAATGTTGATCAGACTAAGACGTCTCACATTACTAAGCAGGGAAAGCCTGAGATTTAAAAATTGAATTTGACTGGCACATGGCATATAGTCATTAAGATATTACACAATTAAACTACATAGTAATGATTGCTAACATTTGTTCAGTGTTTATCATGCAAACCACTGTGATAATTACTTCCTAAGCATTATTCATTTAGTACACACAGTAATGTTATTAAGATAGGTGTTGCCAACAAGTAAATGAAATTATAAATGCAATTATATGTAAATAAAATCTGAGCATTTTACAAAACATTGTGTCTGCATCCCCAATTTGTAATTCTGGTTGGCACAGCTCACAAGATATTTATGAAGCAGTTAAGGAGGATAGAGAAGTAAGTGTATAAAGACAGATTGAAAGAAATACAAAGCATTCTGAAAAAATGAAGATAAGAAGGGTGAGTGGTCTGAAAAAGATGACAACAGATTTATCCACTGGAAGTATTATTACAGTTTGATGAGGTAACTTTTAGCTGCATAGAAGGATGTTCTACTAGTACGGCTAGGTTCACAACAGAAAATAAACTTTAAACACCCCAATGATTCATGAGTCACAGAGCTTCAATAAATTGCTAATGTGATTTAGGGATGGTTTCTTAATCTGAGAGAATAACTGAATCCCTTGAAAGCTGAGGCCACTGTAATAAAAATGCGATTCTAACAAGAAGAAGGATCTGATTCAATCCACTAATTTCATGTTATTCATATTATTCATGCCATTCATATTTCATATTATTCATGACATTAGAACATATATTTATAAACACCCGACTGGAACAGTATTGCTATTTATGTCTAATACAGTGTCTCTCTGTGAGCTCAGTACATTCTCACTGAGCACTAAGAGAGTGACCGTGGGTGCCACAGGCTAAGGAACTGGATTTTTATTCTATTTTGAGGTAAAGATATTGGCTTCAGGTCCAAACGATGATTAAGAGTCTCTAAAAGAGAGAGAGGATCTAATTACTGTGATTACTATGAAAGACTGTGTCCCGAGGGGGAGAACTAAGATCAAGGTATGTACAAGGACAGAAATGATGCCCACACAATTGTATACACACACACATGCACATACACACACAGACACTTCCTGTCCAGTGATTCACAAAACCGGAACTTTACCATTGAGCACAATGTTCCTCTGACTCATTGCTTTTCTGCATAGGTTTTTATTTAGTATTTTGGCACTAAATCTGCATGGTGAAAGGTCAACTTTTCCCCTCTGTACATTTTGCTTTTTTAGGAAGCAAAGATTTTTGTCTCCTATGCCAGGTACAAGAAGCAACGTGATCGGATACCTATGCAATGAGGAATCTCCAAACAAAGTTAACACATCTTTGTTTCTCATATTTTGCTGTGTAAACAGCCAAGACTCAGAATCCTGGGCCCTTTTTTTCAGTAGAGTAAGATGTTCAAATTTTGGGAGGAGTGACCTATATAAATATCTGCCCATAAGGACAAGGAATACTTTGGCATTTGTAAGCAAACCTGTGCTACTTTTATGGTTTTGAACTGTGTCCATGCACAGACTAAAGTCAGAACAGCAACATGAATTTATAAGTTTCCCATAATTCCCTCTGCTTTGGATCACATACAACGTAGTGTTGAATTGAAGTGGCTATGTGACAAGAAAGAGCAGGTGGCAGAAAGTAAAAAAAGACATGAGATTTTTGAAAAGCAATAAAAAGAATGAACATAAAAATCAAGGAGAAAGTGAGGGGCATTCCAATAGATATAAAGTGAGGAAAGTAAGGCTATAAAAATCAATATGTTTGCCAGAAGCACGACTGTTTTTGGTAAAAATTATTGTTTCCTCAAGTTTTTTCTGAAGAATAATAAGTCATGAGAGAATTGTATTCATTTTATTTTAGTCTCTTGGTTCATTTAAAACATTTTTATTAATAATTGAGCCTATTGGTACATTTTAGGAATACCTTCTGATCATATTCCTCATTGGGAATTTGTACCTCTACATGATACATTTTGATTGCCTTTTCTTTGCATTCCCCTGCCCTCCTTTCAACCCCCCCCCAAATGCATAAGCTTTGTTTCTGTTTTTTCCTTCTTATCATCACATGTTCTCTGTAACTGGATGGAGGCAGAAGAAAGTAAAAAAGTGAATGAAAAAATTTTACCTACTGATTTGTAGCTCAAAGTATTACACTTTGGATGAAAATTAAGACATTATTGCTCGAGAATCCCAGAAAAGAGGCTCTATTTTTGAACGAGGGAGGGAAACCTCCAGAGGTATTTCCCTGAGGGTAGAGGTATAACCTTTCCATAGCAAATCCGCCAGGCCGATCAGCATTCCTACTCATGAGCAGCAGCCATTTTGCAAATATATCTATTCTTAAGCTCTTGATATTCTTTTGTTCAAGACAACATACAATCTTAAAAGCGCACTAATAAACAAGGAAGTAACTCTCAAAATACCTTTGAGAAATCACTATGTTGTCCATTTTCAAGATGATAAATACAGATAGAGATGAGTCTGTAAGCCGAGAACAAATGGGAAATAGGAGGAAGGCAAAATGGAACTCAGCAGCATCAGATTTCAAGTTCTGTGTACAGAGTGTTCTTATCTCTAAAGCAACTCTAATAAAGGACTGAGTCATCAGAATCAAATCGGAAGGAACAGAACATTGGCTTTAAGGATAATGTTTTAACACTATTATGTGGTATGATAAAAAAACTACCATTACTCTGCCGTAAAAGAATGACAAGTTTTTTTTTTTTTTTTTTTTTTTTCTGTTTTTTTGAGACAGGGTCTTGCTTTGTGGTTCAGGCTGGCCCTGAGCTCAGCCTCAAACTCACATCTCAGCAATCCTCCTGCCTCTGCCTCCGGAGTGCTGGGATTACAGGCATGAGCCACCACGCCTGGCACTGTGGTATGTGGTACTGGTTGCTGCTGGGCGTGAGTCTCCACACCCAGTATTGTTATGTGGTTACCGGGGATCGAACCCGGGTCCTTGAGCTTTCAAGACAGGCGCCGGAACCACTGAGCCAAATCCCCAGCCCAAGAATGACAAGTTGCATCATTCATACTCAAATGGATGTACCTTCAGGACATACTCATAAGTGAAATAAATAGGTCATAGATGTGTAAATACCATATTTTTTCTCTGATATGAGAAATTGAAAATGTAAATGAGTTCTAAAATGTATGTTAGATATTGTACAATATAAACTATTCAAAGGGAAATGGGTGGGTAAGTAATGAAAGCAAAGAAAATGTGATGGTAATAAAAAGATGGAAACAAATCTAATGTATATAGGGGGTGGGGGTTGTAGGGTGGGTAGGGGAATGGGAAAAAATGAGAATCAAGTCATGTCATATACTGGTACAAACTGTCAATGTTGAGTGTGATCATGATATGTATATAAAATGTACCTATTTCACAATAAAAATATCATGAATGTTTTAATAAAGATGAAAAATTTATTATTGTAAAACGATATGTTGCCATTAATTGTTCTGAGAAATCCTCTCTCTTGCTTCAAACGCATTTATTCCATCATTTCTTCCACTTTCTAAAATTGTTTTCAAAGTCCTTTTTCATTAATGTTTTTCTATGGTTATCTCTATGTTCTAAACTGATTCAGAACATTTATGAAAATTTGTGTCAAACAAAAACGTTATGGTGAATATCCTCATCTACCTTGTTCACTGCAGCTGGTATTGTCTGACTTTTGGTTCTTCCCTCAAAGTCAAAATGATCATGGTAAAAGTGTGGAAAAAATTCAGGACTCAAACGCAGCCACAAGAACACAACTAAAGATATTCACAAAAGAAGACATCCGTTACTATTTTAGAAACTGGCAAGATTAAGGGGATAAGTATGTTTGAATCAAGGAGAGTATTTTTGAGGGGGTTAATGGTAATGTGTCTTTTACTGTAATACATTTTTTAAAAAACTGAATATTCATCATACCATTGTCACTGGGAATTGAACTCAGGACCTTGTGCGTGCCAGGCAGGTGTACTTCTGCTGAGCTATATTCCCGGCACCTTATCTTACCTTGTATGTGGAGTACTTCCTAAAATTAAATAGCAAAATTAAAACAGGACCACAAGACTATGCTCACAAGTTCTGAAATTTGGTTCAAAGTTTATCTTTTAACAAATATATTTTTAAAGGCAAAAATATTTGGGGCAATTTTAAAGATACATTTGCACACACACAAATCTTCACTATAATTTTGAAGCTCTCTAATTCCTTTTGTGAAGATAAAGTGCAATGGAAGTAAAACATAAACTGCAGCAAGTCTGAAGTGCCCTGAGTGAGGCCTGAGTTGAAATGCCTGCTATCTGACTGATCTGTGAGCCAATCTTGACATGGGATAGAGTTCTAAGGGAATCTGAAGGAAGCAGCACTCAACAGCTTGAAAGGTCTACTTCACTGGTAGCATCGTCATTGTGATGACACTTTGCAGGGGAACAGAAACGCAGCATGGAGCCAGAGGACTTTACTGCTGCATTTGTCCAATTTCTTTCTACACAACATATTTCAAACCCATCTGCTCTACTTCCACCTTTTTGTAAACTACTACACTGCTCTAGTCACCATATTTGGATAATCAGCCACAGTTTCTTGTCTGTCTACTTCTATGCATACTCTGCTTCCTCACAGAAACATAGACCAGTGCTTCAAAATGAAGATAGAATTACATCACCTTGTCTTTGTTATACTTTTCTCTGCAACTCTGGTTTTCTAGTTCCTTAAACACATCAATCTCTTTCCCAATCAGATTCTTTAAAAATACTGTTCATCTGACTGAAAAACTCTGTCCATTACACAACTCTTTTTTTATCATCTTTTAGAGTTCAATGTTATCATTATTCCCTCAGAAAGACCTTCCTTGGTCTCCAAACTAACTTAAATTTCCCTAGTGATTCTTCCGTAGAACAGTTTTCCCCTTCAGATATTTTCACTCACATAGATAATCATTCATTCATCATCATTGCTGAGTACTTAGTATGCACCAAACACTGTTCTTAGGGCCTAAGAGCATAGTCTGAGCTCTCTTGGAGGCTATATTAATTATAACTTGCATTGATATTTATGTGTTCATTGATTATCCAGATTAATAGATGCCTTTTGGAGTATTCAGCAAAAGAAATCCAGAATGATATTTCGTTATTTGTAGAAAAATGCATAGATCTGAAGATCAAGTTCAGTGAGATAAGCCAGACTCAGAGAGACAATGTCACATGTGCCCCATAATACGTGAAATCTAAAAAGGATAACAAAAAAGTAGAATCCAGACTATTATTAGATAAGAGGGAGGGAGAGAGAAGAAGAGGGAGTGTAAGAATAATCAACACTGGACATGAATGTGATCAGAATTCTTTATATAAATTGAATGTCCCCCAGAACATGGGTGAAGGGAATGATAGGGAAGGAATGGTTAAAGTATGTGATATGCATGTATGAATCTTCCAAGATGAAATCTATTAATCTGGATAATCAATATATATTGATAAAAATGTAGAGGGAAAAATCCTGTATGCTGTGAGCTCAAGTAGTCCAAAAAGCAAGGAGGCTAAAAGTTGTTAAACTTTCACAAATCCTTAGTGATAAAGCTGGTTCTAAAAACTGGTCCAAGAAGGTTAATATTCTTCATTTATAGGAACATATGTAGCTGGCATGGTGAAGTCCACCAGTTCCTATCTTCTTCCTGGTGCATGGCTCTCTAGCATTTCCCAGACTCCTTTGCAGGTTATCTTCCTGGGAATGGAAGTTAATAGGATCCACTTCTTTGTCTGACCTAAAAGTTTCCTCTGTGTACTCACTATACATATATATATGTATACATATATGATATATATATACACATACATATATATTTTGCCACTATTGCTTGCTTGAAACAGAGGACCTTGTGATTCCAGAAGATGGTAGAATCCTAGGGTGAAAAGGTCCTGATTCTTTGAATCATCACATGGAGAAACTACACTTGCTGACCAAGACCACTACCTGATAATGAAAGAGACAGTATGGAATCTGCAGTAACAGTGTTCCTGCCTAATTTGTTATGCACACGACTCTCTAAGAATGTTAGAATTCAAGGATATTAGCCAAAGGGGTCACTGCAGCTTATCTCTATTTTGAACCCCGTGTGCATTTTCTAATGAGGGCCCCTGGACAGTTCTTCTTATATTCATGTTCTGTTCAGCCAAATGAAAAGCATGGTCCATCTTAATTCCTGGTAGAATTATATGACACTCCTAAGCATACAATTAGTTAACTTCAAATGGATATTTGTGGAGAACAAAATATACTTTAATATGTGATCTTGGTCTAGGTCTTAAAATTTTTTCATTAAATAATTTGATATATTCAATGTCATATTGCTCCTAAAATGAAAGTAATATAAGGCATCCAGTTTATTTCAGGCATTGGCTTATAGAAAATCAAGTGGTATACAGTTAAAACTGTTAATTATTATTGTAGGAAATTAGTATTATTTGCCTAGTATTTCCAACAGACTTTTAGATATTACATAGCCCACCCTACATACTCAATTGTGTGTAAAATATGATATAATTTCTTTTTATTCTTGACATAAGCTACAATTTCTTAATTTTAAAATTATGAAGTTAAAATGTTTACATCTTAAATTTACCTGTAATTCTTTTTTTTTTGGTTTTTTTGAGACAGGGTCTCGCTTTGTAGTTCAGGCTTGCCCTGAGCTCAGCCTCAAACTCACATCACAGCAATCCTCCTGCCTCTGCCTCCTGAGTGCTGGGATTACAGGCATGATCCACCATGCCTGGCACTGTGGTATGTGGTACTGGTTGCTGCTGGGCATGGTATGTGGCTACCGGGGATCGAACCTGGGTCCTTGTGCTTGCAAGACAGGCGCCGGAACCACTGAGCAAAATCCCTGGCCCAATTTACCTGTAATTCTAACAAATGTTGGAGTTAATTATAGACAAGAGCAAATAGGAAATTGCGTAATATGCCCCGTTTTTCACTGTGATTTTATTCATCATCTTGTGAGGAATGTTGTATTGTGATTTGAGTCATTCTGAAATAACTGACACATGACCTTTTAAAAAACTGACTTAAAGGGAATGAACTGTTGAAAAAGTAGGAATAATAACAGATATGACTTAAAGTACATGACCAAAAAAAAGAATATAGCTAAGTACATACATATCCAGTTAAAGCAATTAAAAATGATCATGTATGACATAGGGAAAAACAAAAATAGGAAGACTATTGAATATATGCCTACCTATTTCTTGATCTCTATACAATATTAATTTAAAGCAAGAACAAGAGAATAGATAATAGAAATGTGACTAGAAAAATGATAACAAATGACATACTGTTTCTCACAAAATAGTTATATGATCAGAAAACAAATTACAGAGCAGAAAATAACATAAGACAAGTTTTAAAGTCCAGTAGCTGAGAAAGCATCTGAAACTAATTATATTTTCCTTCTGATAACGTTCTACAAAAGATGTGGTGTTCAACTTACTCTAAAAGTATTTCTTGAGAACTTAAATGGTTAGGCAAGGAAGTGCTCTTTATGTTTCTGGTGGTGAGGTAACTCTTCCACCCAGCTATGAGTCTAGTGTACACAACACTGCCTGTATAATCTGACCCCTTATGAAGATTTATTATCTATCTTGTATGTATTGAGATACATATTGGAGGATTAATTTCAAGAATGGGAATATTTAGAATGGGAAAAGGGTTGCTGTATTGTTGTGTGTATATCCATTCACAGTCTAAATTTTTCTCTTCTCTCAATCAACAGAAATTATCTATTATTTACCACATTAAAAGATGAGATTAATAAGGCTTTCAACCTTTGCCAGTTTCAAAAGCCCACATGGAAATCACATTAACAATAAAGAATATTACCCTATTACCTATATCCAGTGTTCGCCATAAGTGTCGAATCAGAGGATTATAAATACTTTACAATCATAGCATTCGCACATAGTATAAAAGCTAAGCCTTCCACATAGTATAAAAGTTCTCAATGTCTTCCAGGACAAGAATCCATAAGCAAGAGCTCAGCATTATGAAAATCTCTATTTCTAGGATATCAACTCCTGCCTTGATGTTTAGAGGCTATGGAATAATCCTGAGAGGCTTAGGGAGAGTGTATTGTCTTCCAGGGTGAAAGTGATCATAGTTAATGCATCCAGCTCATAACCTCAGGAATGTGCACAAAGATCTTCTAAAGGGGATCAAATCAAAGAGCAAACTTGTCTTTAAAAATAAATTAAAACACTTGATAAACATTAAAGTATGTTTTCAAGTGTAAGGAAGATTAAAAAGAATGTAAGGAGCTGCTTAAAATATTATGTCATTTTATATTTACTGTAATAAAGGATTCATCGACATGGGACTAAACATTTTGGCAAGCTGAAGCAATAGAAGAAAACACTAATGCCAAATACATTTTATATCCATATTAGGCCAGAGAAACTGGTTGAAGTGAGCTGAAAATTATGGTTTTCTTTTGCTTGCGATTTTTCTAAAAGGTCACTGATGTTTTCCTGAGATTATAAAGTGAGGTGCCAAATTGTATACTTCTAGAATATCTCTGATGATTATGAATACACCCAACAGTGTATAAACCAATTCTCTACTCACAATAAATTAAGAGATGTTTGAGTGACTAAAAATCTTTGTAAAGTCTTCTGATTCCCTGGTAGGAGTTTAGACGTTCTTTCAAAGTACGTCATCCCTGAAAGTCTTTTGAACTGATAGCTGTGTTTAACTGGATTCTTTTACAGTTTTATTAACTGCCATGTAATTTTGTCTAGGTATCCAAGCTAATAATATAAATATTATAAATAGTCATAAATAACTAACATTCCTAAAAATATCCTCTTGAAATTAACAGTCAGCTCTTACATGCTGCAGGAATCACTTGGCTTTGCTCTCTTCTCTATTTTTTTGTAGTATTAATCTCTTTATATGGACTTGTACTTATATCACTCACTGGAGATCTCATTAGAGAATTAGCTGGGCAATGAAAGGATATAAATGGGCAAGGAGAGGTGGAAATCACTTTCTTGAATGAGATTTAGCTTATTGATGGATTTAAAATATCTGTGCCTCCTATTTTTCATTACCCCCCATATAGGTATTGGCCATTACAAGAATGAGAGATCATTTAGAGAAAACATTCAAATATACAATTGATGAAATATAGTGTCTAGTTTTCTGTACAGTTCTGTTCTGGCTGTTTAGCTCCAGGTTATAGAAGTTTATATATTTTTAGAGGCATATAAAGAGGATGTTTAGTGGTTCATTGGAATTTAACAAGTCATGTACCAGCAGAATAGAGAATCTCATTGCTGTGCTTTATGTAATAATACTTTTACTAAGACCTCATGTCGGCAGCTAACTTCAGTTTTTGAAAAGGTAGCTTAAAAGGTAATTTAAAATATGTTTAAGAACAAAGTAAATACTAAGACGTAATTATATATCAGATCAACTACTCAAACTAATTTTTTTGAGTAGGGGAATAGACTTCTTGTTTCATTGTGGTCATGATCACCATATTTTTCTATCTTTTAGCAAATAGAAATAGGTTTGAATTAAGAAGATGGTAATATGTTCCCATCCATAATTTAGAAATGTGGAAATTAAGATGTCTTCTAAGAATTGAAGGATAAACCCATGCAAAATGAGCTGATCCAAATATACAGGGTCCCTAATGATAAAGAAAGATTCCAAATGCGTGCCGCACTTGAGTGACAGTGGACACCTCAGGGTATCAGCTACTTTCAAAACAGTTTTGGAGCCATGCTGCCTATATTCCAATTTCAACTACACCATTTTCTAGACAAGTAAATTAGCTAAACATTGTGTTCCTCTTTCTAATCTCTAACATAAGGACAGGTATAGCATTTAGCCCACAGTTGTTGTTAAACAAGTTCAGCAAATATCATGCCTAGAACATAGCGTAGTGAGTCCTGTGAAAAATGGCCCTTCAGACACAAGACTGAGCTACGAAACTCCATCTCCCTTCAACTGCAGGGGAGGCAGCAACAGAAGCACAGTGAAGATGGAAGTCAAGGAAGGAATTCATTCTCATTGCTCTCCTACCATATGCCAGGCATTTTATTAAATGTTCCGTATCCATTAGCTCATTTAATTCCCAGAGATACTCTTTAGCTAAAAGAGGCCAAGTAACTAATTTAAAGGTCAGATGACAGTTAAAAAGTACAGCCAATTCTTAAGATCGCTCAAACAATGACCTATAATTATTCATTTCAGTATATCTAAAGGACATATTCAGGCAAAAAAATAATGATCATGCCCTGTGTACATGGCAAGTCTGACAGCAAATTTACCTTTTCTATTGAGACATATGCTTAGTTCTAAGCTCTTAAATATTTGGTGGCCTAGCAAATTGGCCTGATCCTGATCAAATTTTACAAAACAACTCTTGCTTTTTCTCTCCCTTCGTCTGTGTGCCTGCAGGTAGTGACTGGGGAGACAGCCCATGGGAGTATCCTTATAAACTGCTTTTGGCTTTAAACATCTGTTTCACTTAGCTTGGGCAACGCAAATTCATCTCTGAGGACTGTCTGCACCTGTATTCAAGGGGATGTTTGGCTCCAGCTTGGTGATGTTCAGAATAAAACTAGTAAACAGACTGGGCTAGACCAGCTTGCTATGTGGAGTGAGGACCTGGTCCACACAAATGTTGGGCTTAACAGGACTTGAGAGGCAAAAGGGAAGGCATCTTAATGAACTATTCTTCCATATTGATACATTGCTAAGGTTTTCTCCTTTGAAAGACAGGGTGAAATTTGATGTCACTGTGGTGATTTGGGGAGGGGAGACTGTGAGAAGCGACCAGGTCATTAAGAGGAATGAGTGCTTTCTTGTAGGTGAATCCTCATGAACTTGCTCAGCTAGAGAGAGGGGGTTGTTACAGTGAGGGTGCTCTTTCCTTTTCTTCCTTCCACCCTTGCCCACTTCCCTTTCTGCTTTTCCACCATGTTATGAGGCAGCATCAGATCACTGCTGGAAGCTGATGTGAACCTTATTCCAAGCTAGTGGTCTTCCTAGCTTTCTGCATCATGAGCCAAAAAATGTATATTTCTTATTAAGTCACCCATTCTGGAGTACTCTGTTATAGTAACAAAACTGTGGACAATCACACACATGGAAGAAACTTAACTCTGTATTTCTGATGGGGTATTTTTGTTTTCTTAAGGTTCTGGGTGGAAATATATTCTTTTTTTTCCTCTTAGGTTTCCCCATGCATGGGCAACACATATGAGACAGCAATAACTTTATAGTTATAAAGGATTTGATAAGAGGTGTTGGAAGGGGGCGGTGAACTGTGCTTAATTAAATCCTGTGCTGAAAGTACATAGCAGAGTTCTCCACTGACAGCAACAATAACTGCCAGTGAGATGAATTATGCTTGGGGTTGAAGATAAACCTCATTTCTGTGCTTGTGACACAATATTAGGTCATAATTTTATCTACTTCCTTTCTCCTGGAAGAGTAGAGAGAAAAAATACCAGTAATTAGGTAAGCAAGGTCTTAGGCAAGTAAAACTGGCATTTATTGCTCGGGCTGGCTGGAGGCTACTAAACAGGGGCTAACCATTTTCATCCTTCTCCCTACAGGTTCTTTCTAGGAGCCGGAGTCGATGAAATTTCATGTCGAATACTCTTTACTCATCAATTTCTCCTTTTCTATTTCAAAGTAACTAGTAAAAGACTAAATAAATTTCAATTAACACTAGTGATCTGCATTTTAGTTGACAGCTGAATATTCTTATGGCACAGTCACGACTTTGGGCTCTGTAACTCCGTGACTTAAAAGCTGTGGGTGAGGAAGGAGATATTTTAGAATATGACAAACCAAAATAAATTTAGAAAGGAGCATTCTGTGCAGTAGCATTTCTCAAACTGTGCTCTATGGGTCCTTGAGGGTCCTTGAGGCTGTTCTGGCTATACACAAGTTTGCCGTCATTGCTGGAGTAATACTAACATACTACCAGCTTTTTTCAACATTTTAGGACTCGAACTGATTGCTTAAGAACAATGGTGAATAAAATTTTCAGAGTCTCTGCAAGAATTAAGGAAATTACATCAGAATGTGCTAGTGGTTTTTAACTGCAGTTAAATAAATTATTTCCACTTTCTTGATGGAACAGAATAAATTATTAATTTTTCTAAATTTCAAATACATATTTTAGTATTTTGTGGGATGGACTAGGAAGTATACAGAAGGCTGTTTTTTTGCATACCAATGACTGTGTGTGTACACAAAATGTTTGTGCTAGTGATTATAAACTGAGCTAGCTTCGTTTTAAGGAGCATTATTTTAAGTCAAAGAAGACTGACAAACTATGGGTATTAAATTTGAATATTTCACAAGATTTTTTCTGAAAATGAATGAAGCTGTCATTTCAAGTAAAACAAATGACAGTTGTGTTGTTCGTGATCAAAATGGAGATTTTAAGCAAAAATTCAAATTCTGGAAAGTGTGCATTTGCCAGAAAATACATGACAGCTTCCCAAACTGAAAAGGCTTTTCTGATGTGATTGATGGTGATCTTAGCAAAAGTATTTTGTTGTTAATCTAAATAAAATTTTTCAATATTGGGAATACCTGTTCAGCTCACTAAACCCATATTTTCCAAACAATCAGTGTATGATAGGTAATAAAATACATGCAAAATAAGGTAGATAATGTATGCCAGCATAATAAAGTATAAAAAGTTCTTTGAAATGGTTTAAGTTTCACACTGAAATTCACTTTTAAGAAACCATCATTGGTAGAATGTAAATAAATATAGTTATTATGGAAAATAGTATGGCAATTCTATAAAAAATTAAAAATGGGATGATCATATGATCTAGCAATTCCACTCTAGTGTCTATATTCAGATGAAATTAAACCAATATGTCATAGATATTGCACAATATTTATTGAACATTATTAATCACAACCAAGATATGAAATCAACTTAAATGTTAACCAACAGATGAATGCATAAAAATTTGTATAGCTAATATACAGTGGAACATTATTCCATCTGATGAAAGGACTCCTGTCCTTTGTAACAGAATAGGTGAACTTGGAAGATATCATGTTAAGTTAAATAAGCCAGGCATAGAGAGACAAGTAATTTCTGATCTTCCCCAAATGTAGAACTTAAAAATGTTGAACTCATAGATGTAAGAGAGTAGAATGGTGATTAGTAAGGAGTAGGGGAGGGAAGAGATATTGGTCAAAGCACACAAAATCTTGGATGGGAGGAATAAGTTCGAGACCTGTTGTAGAGGGCCAATATTACCTACATGGCCAGTATGGTCAATAATAATGTATTATATTCTTGGCAATTACTGAGAGTAGATTTTAAACATTCTCACTCCAAAAATAAATATATAAATATATACATAATATTAATTAGTGCAACTCAGACATTTCACAATGTATAGCAGGTTATCATGGAAAATAATAACTTGTCAAATATGCTGTGTAGTTATCAAAAGAAATAATATCTGGAAGAATTTAGGAATAATACAAAAGAATATTTACAGTGATCTAAAAAAGTATTAAAATATCTGAACTTTTCTCATCTTATACCTGAGACTGTTTATAATTTAAGAATAAACCAAAAAAACATATAGAGTAAGCTCAGAGATAGATATGAAAGCTCAACTACTCTTTACTAAGGAGCAACACCAAAATGAGTTGCGAAAATGTAGAACTACTTTTTCTTATTAAATGTTTTTGCTCATAGCTTATTTTTATAAAATGTGTGTTAATAGATAAATTATTTCTTATTTTTGCTTCAGTTCATGAGTAAAAAATTTAAAAATTCTTAGTTTTAATTTCTAATTTTGATAATACTGGCTGATATACCTTGATCTCTTTTGGAGTTTCAATATTATGAAGAGTATAAAGGAACCCTAAAACTACGAAGTTCCAGAACAAGTAGTGTACAGAAATGCTTTGGGAGTAAAATAAATAAACAAGTTAGATAAAATTGAAGAAAAACGTTATGACAAAGAAGGAAAAACAAAATCTATAGAAGTTATGGCATACATATCACACACTCAGATATAAGGAGTGCTTTGAAAGGCACTAGAAAGAGCAGCACCATCTTTTCTTTTCTTTTGAGAGTTAGGGAAACACTCCAGTCTTGCCAGATAACAGTATTATAGGCCATTGATTAGATATCTATTATGTGTTGCACAACGTACTGGAGATTTTCTGTAAATTATCTTATTAATCAATTGAACTGTATCTCTCTTGTCTAAGCCTGCAGAATTCAGTTTTGATGATCTCTGAGCATTTGGTTGGAGCTTTCAGAAAAGCAGGCCTTGTTTTTCCCATCTATTCTTTTTTTTTCTTAAGCCAGAAATTCAAGGCACTGTGCACTGCTCTTTAGGCCTGCAGGCCAAGACATCTTTGGACTGATCCAACTCTTCTGTCAATACAATGGCTAGTAGTTATGCAGGGAAATTGAAATGTGGTGCATTTGTGCATGCATGTGTGTGTGTCTGCGTGGGTGCATGCACTCATGTGTGTGTAAAGATACTGTATTTTACAATTGTAGGAGCCCACAGAATTTACTGTTTGTGAATTATGTGTATATTGAAAAAGTTTTCTGCCTATTACCCCTTTCTTTTTGAACCATCTATGTGATTTTCTCTTTCATTTTGAAACTTATTAACTTTATTAAAAATTATTGTGTTTCGCAAGGTACCTGGTTCTATGCCTTCCTTAAGCCTTTCTTGCTAACACATATCTTCACATTTCTCTTTATTTTATAATTAAATTTAACATTAATTCAAAAACTATTAATCTTGCTCTTAACAAAATTCTGTTTTATGCTTTCCTTGATTTCTGGCATAGCAATGTCACAACTTCTACATTGGTCATTATAAATCTGCTCTCTTTCAACTAAACGTTTAAACAGAACTTTGTGGGTTGCATAGAGTACTACTTCTCTTTAGCGTTGTCTTCTTAATTTTAAAAAACTGACTTGGTGTGGACATTTGGAGCTCAACATGCTCATAAAAACTGTCAATCTAGATATGAGAAGAGTTCCCATGCAGCATCCAAAGTCTGACTTAAGGGTCTAGTTCCTCATTCATAAAACATGCATGGCACAATGCTTACAGGTTCAGATTCTTGAGTATGACTACCTGGATTCAAATATTGGCTCATCATTTACTAACTTAAAGAAATGTCTTATCTTTTCTATGGAAACTAATTAATAGCAAATTATTCTTTTAAAAGATGAATTTAAAAATGGACAATCTTTACTGAATTTAAATTAAGATTCTTCACAGTTTTTTTTAATAACAAAGGCTTTAATTCCATGCTGAAATTCTTTGCTTCTGAAGCTTATATTATGAACAATGTGTGTAATCTACAGTTGGCATATTACACAGGAACAAAATTTACCAGTAAAGCACTGAATGATTTTTGAAAGAGCTGAGAAATCCCGCTGATAGAAAGATTCTCCCTGACAGGGGACAAGAGTTCAAGCTGAGTTCTGGCATTTTCTGCAAAGGACTTTTCCAAAACAACACTAGGGAACAGTTAAATAAGGCACCATGCCCAGAGTTATGTAGAAATCTACAACAAAGCAGATCAGCATAGTTTGTAGCTTCTATCTTAGAGCTGAAATGAAATAGGAACCGCACGGCTTGTTTTCTAAATGATCCTCCTCTGAAATCACTATTAAATAGGGGAAGGAAGCTTCATAGCCTGGTAAAACAAAGTAATAAAAATGTTCCAAAGATATAAACTATTTATGCCAATGCCACTACACAAGGAGTAGAAAAAGCATAATCATATGTAATCTGCTTCTGAGACCAAGGGATTTATAAATCCTATTGAGAGGTTTACATACATCTTATTTTCTTTCACTGAAAGAATATCACATTGAAAATGTTGACTTAGTTTGAAAAGATTACACTGTAAAAATAAAGTTTATCAGAATATGAAAAGTCGTCAGCAAAAAAAGAGGAACAACAACAAAAACCAAGAAATAGGGACGACAGTCTTTAATTCTGCCAAATGGAGTTTGGGTTTGCACATGGGAGTTCCTGATCTGTATCTCAGATAAAAGAATGTAACCTAGACTTCATACTAGCCCTACTAGGAATTTAGTATAACTTTTATTCTCAGCAATGAGAGCTTAAGTACACCATCAACGACTCCCACTAGTAAGTGGAAGAATCATGATTTCAGAAATTTTGAAGAATTGGGCTACATAGTGTCTCAGTATATGGCTAGATAGTGAGGTTTTTGGGAATGGAATAAAGGAGATGGTTGGAGTTGGGGAAGGTAAAGCCCTTAGAGGCTATCATTTTCATGCATTACCACCCAGATCGCAGAAGTAAAGAGATGGCTAAACTCTAAGAAAAGGTCTAATACTCTAAGGACATCAGAGAAAGATCTAGAAATCACCCTTCCAAAGTGAGAGACGAAATGCCAGCCACACACACCCAGCCCTGTAACACAGGTTAGGTAAAGGATGAGGGAAAATAAGAACTTTTCTGGAGAGGATTCTAGTGAGGTCATATAATCAGTGATCTGGGGCTTCAATCAAAGCCTGGAGATGGAGTGTTTAATGAAGAGAGTAAGAGCGTGGAGGGCTGGTGAGAACTTAGTACTTAGTCCCCAGATGGAAAGATTTTAGAGAAAGTTAGCTGAAGATGCTGTCTCTTGTGACAGATGTTCAGGAGAGGAGGAAGGACTCAGAAGCTTCCTATGCTTGTTTGTAATGGAGCAAAGATCATAGCCATAGTCAGCATGGAAGGACTGGAGGTGAAGCACCTCAGAGTAACCTAGAAAGATTTCATGAAGACCTGGATTTACTGCTTTCCTAAAGAAACCCTGGCCCCAAAGGGAGGTTTAGGTTGAATGAATTCTTGGGACCAACACAAAGGACTCTGAACTAGGATGGAAGGAACCTCACTAGCCAGGAAGCTAGACAACAATGATGATATTGCAAAATAAAGGTAAGACAAAGGTATAACAAGCAAACCAATTTTGAACACTGGATTCCCAAACCTTCTTACTGGCTCTTTAGTTATTAATAAAAATGTTATCGAGTCAGACCAACAGATTACCTATTGGTAAGCAGTGCTTGAACTGGAAGACCTTCTGGGCTAATTTATGACAACAAGAGTAAGAAAACACTAAGAAAAATCTGGGTGATTTCTTAATACCCATAACATGATAATCTTTTTGTGCTTTAGTTGAAACTGAAATTTAGCTGTAAAGAGAAATAAATTGTCCTTTATTAATTAAGAAAATAAAAGAGTTGTGTAAGACTCATGGAGAACTGGTTCATTGTTAAAAATATTCTATAACATGCTAGTTCATAATATAGTAAAGCATTTAATGTGATAAAGATGAAATTTTGAACTAGGAAAATAGATGGAAAAGCTGTTAACATTCTTTCATTTAAACACTGTTTGAATATTATACATTTTAAATAAATAGTAGATTATGAACACATAGGTATAATGAGTCTCAACCAGCTTGAAAACCTAAGTTTACTGAGTGTGACAAACAAGTTGAAGTATGAAAAGGGGAATGCACAGATCTTGAAAGACAGCAAACAGCCAACAATGCTTCACATAACTATTGTTCTGCATTAGATATAGCTTTCAGAACTCAGAAGCTTTATATGTACAACAAAGAAAACTGTTATGCACAGAATATATAATTTTGAAATGCCACAAGGGTACTGGAAATTCTCTGATAAGCAGTTCTTTGAAAAAGCATGAAACAAGATTTATCTGGATCAATGAAAAAAGAAACCTCAAAGAATATAATGCAATTTGAACATTGTGTAAGGAGAGGACAAGGGAAATGAGTCACCAACCCGAACTGAATTGCCAAAATGACAGCCAGCTTGATTTATAAAACTGTATGTCATGTCTAAAGATCCTTATGACACAAAAGAACCAAAGGAAATCACTGTGTTATATGAATATGTGCATCTACCGAGTCTCTTGGAAACACTTCAGTCAAATTTATTTGGTACCTGTCTATTTTATATTTTTAACTTCCCATTCTGTTAAACATAATATGACTTATAAATGTTGATTAACATATGAAGAAAACATACAAGAATTTAAAATTTTTATTTTATGTTTTTGCAGTCCTGGGGATCAAACTCAGGGTCTCACACATACTGGGCACTTAATCTTCCACTGATTCACATTTCTACTTCTCAAAAGAATAATTTTCATGTCCTTTGTACACCTGGAGAAGTGACTTAAACACCTCAGTGTTTAACAGCCATTTTAGGACTAGAATTTATACTTTTAAAAAATTAGGTTATAGTCAGAGGATGTGCTAAGACATTTCTACAAGTAACTCAAGTCAGAAGAAATAGATGCAACACCAGAAACTCATTCATAATAAAGAAATTATATAGAGAATTTGAAGGGGAATATTTCATAGTTTTCCCAGATGGAGCACACAGCCAAGAGATGTGGGTTGTTGATAGCTTCTGCACAAGCCAACTGGATGTCACTGATCATCATCCTGCCCATGTCCAGGCAGGCAGTCCACCTGGACCATTATGTGAGGGACAGCAGACTGGGCATTATAATGATGATGGTTCAGAGACCTGACAGGGCTTGCAGATAACCTGTCCTCTATGATTTCTCAAGCATATTGACTTCGTGGAACTAAAGCTGGTGTCTTGGATGAATATGTGGAGATTAGTTGGGAGGAGTCACCAGGGTATAAAGATGCCATGAGAACTGATAAGACCCTAAAGGGAGTGGTTTGGGAAGGAGACTCAGAGAGCTGCAATGAGACCAAAGGGCACAGTGGAAATTTCAGTGGGACAAAAGATTATAAACATATCTTATTTACACAGGTATACTTTGAAGGACTGTTGTTTTCCTCAAGTATCACAAGTTCTTAAGGTGAATTTGTTTGTTTGGATCAATGAAGTGAAAAGAAAAGTTCAAATCGGTTAGATATTAATTTTGAACGACCTGGTAGGTTTGTTTGACTGTGTATATAGTTTGCTTGTACATGGTTTTGAGGATTAATGAGTTTTTTTTTCTTCTTCTAGTTTGAGGATTTAGTTTACACCGCCAGTGATTTCTGGTTGCTCTAGTGACAACAGCATGCATTTTGAGTCAGCTGGAAGGAGAAAGCCTAGCTAGTCAGATGCTTCGTAAAAACTGAGTCCACCCAGAGAGTGATTTTATTACTCTGACATTATTAGCACAAATCTGACCCTTGAGCTGATTCACTACAAATATTTCCACATTAATAGTGAGGCATAATAATACCTGGTTATGTTATCGTCTATCTCCATGTGAACATGAACAGATTATATCTGGGTAACTTATTAAAAAGGATGTCAAGTAAAGGAAACCTCAAAGTTGTACAAAAATTCATACACATTATAACCTCAGGAAGATCTATTGCTCCATCTTGAGCGGAAATTGAACTGATCTGTCATGCTTTTCCTTCACAAAGTCTTGCTGATTACAACCTATATTTGATGCACTGATGGCTGCTGGCAACCTCTTGGGTTTATTTCTTATAAGATATAGAAATAAGACCAGTTCATAACTCAAAATCTCTCTCTTTTTTAAAAAAGCATCTCATAAAAGGTAATTTCCTTTTTACAAGGCTAGGATACCTTCTAAAGGTTCTTAACATATATGCAGTAGGAATTCTTTTTGGACATAACTGTTTCTTTTCATGGATCATTTCTACTTCAGAGTTTCTTCTCATGTTTTGACAAGTGTTAATCTACTATATCTGTTTTTCATCTACTCCTTTATAATACAGCAGGTCAACTAGGATTCTACAGCTCCATTTCCATAACTGTTAAGCTTGTATGTAAACTCATGAGGTAGGCACATGTAGAGAACTACACATAGTAATAACATTATGTGTATCTAATCCTTTATAGACTTCGAACTGTTCAGAGGAACTCTACATAAAACATTTCTTCAGAAGAGTAATAATTGGCAGCATAATTTTCTTTCTTTTTTTCCTCCCTTCCTCCCTCCCTTCTTCCTTCCTTCCTTCCTTCCTTCCCCCCTTCCCTCCCTCCCTCCCTCTCTCTTTCTTTCTTTCCTGTAGTGGTGCTCAAACTTAGGCCCTTGCCCGTACAGTGCCACTAAACTACATCCCCCACCTCCTTCTACTTGTTTTCAAATACCAGTCAACTAGCTGACAAACTACAGCTACTTCCTCTTCTTACCAGATTAAGTCAGATTCCTCACCTTGGCATTCCAAGGTAGCATCCCTATCTCACTCTCCCTAACGGCCCCAATGTGCTCTTTTAGTATTTTCCAAAAGGACCTGGTGTTCAGAAGGTTTGTTTCTGAAGTTTACAGAACTGGCTTTCATCCATTATTTTCATTACTTCCAATTTCTATTTCTGCTTCTGCCAATAGTTCCAGCCCTTCTCAGCCCATTTCATAGATTTCTCCACTCAATACCAATTTGTCCTTTCATAGCTCCTACTTCCTGACTAAATATTTTGATTTTTTATGTAATTGTACATTTCCCAATAATATACCAGTTTATAAAGTTCTCTATCTTATGCATAAGTCTCATCTTCCCAAGAAGATAAATTCCTTACATAAAAGGACTATGTCACGTGTTTGCACTTGTCTTCTGGGCAGCGAATGATTCACACGTGCCCATGGTTGTAAAGGGCAGCCTCAGCCAGAGGGAATCTCCTGCTCCCTGCAGAACTTCCGTAAAGCACTAATCAAAGCTAATCGCACTCTGTAGGGTGAGCTCTCACTGACTCACGGTCCTGTCTTATTCATCTTTTTATCTCTCAAAGTACATAAGATAGCACTGTTTATAATAAGAAGTTAAAAAAAGAGGACTCAACAAAACTTGCTAATTAAATTTCTATTAAATTTCCACTTTGTTTAACATGTCTACATATGCTCTACCATTCATTTTAAGAAACATTTTTACAGTTAAAATTATCATACCTGAATAAATTATATTTGTATTTGGCCTGTGAGGAAAAAACAATTGAATGCTTCCGTGATTTATTTATTAACAAACAGTGTTGTAGTTTCAATTTATGCAGAATCCACTGTGTTGTCAAGCCGTCATAGAAGTTGTAAAAAAAAATACGGTGTGAGTAAAAAAAAAAAATAATAAATGTGCTACAGTAAAAGACGCAGAGCTATTGATCCTCTTCAAAATCCTTCTCTATCTTTGAACACATATATTCCATTGGTCTTGTCAGTTTTGGAAGAAGTTCTGGAAGATCCCTCTACTGAGTGTCCTTAGTTGTACTACTGTGGTTGCTGACTTTGTGTCCAGAGTCAAGTAAAAAACATTTACCTCTCATAGTCATTTTGACTTAGGGAAAGAGCCAGAAGTCACATACTGCCAGATTCTACGAATAAAGTAGATGGGAAAACACTTTGATTTTCTTACGCATCTGCTTCTCCAGTGGATGGCATGTGGCAGCTACATTCATGATAGTTTTGATACCCTATAAAGACACTTCCAGAAGACACTTTCAGAATTGCTTCAGAGTGTTGCAAGATTAGGTGGGAGAGTTGTATTTGAAGTCGGGGCAGGGGGACTATTAGCAATTTGCTTTCAACCATAATAATTTTTAAATTTTAAATGAACACTATATATATATATATGTGTGTGTGTGTGTGTGTGTATATATATATATATATATGTGTAAGAGGGGATATTGTATGAAAAGTGCAAAATACTCAACATAGGTATTTTTTAAAGAAATGTTAAAATATCAACATGTTATACTGTTTTCAGCATAAGATTTTGTACATTATTCATGTCTTGACTTCAATAAATTAATACAGCTGGATCTGACAAAGTACAATGAGCATCACCTTTCCAGAATAAGAGTCAAAAAGCCTTGTAACCTCAGTGATCAGTAACTGGTCACTTTCTGTTTTTCTTCTTTTAATCTGCCACTTTGTTTAAAGGGGACAGACTTTTTATGGACTCAGTCACAGAAAATTTATTCACTAGGCCTTTCAGTAATTTTAATTAAAATTCAGCTTGAATCAATTGCCTATGCTTAGCAAAAGCATCTGCTATGTTTCCCCTACTTAAGAACTAGAGCTGAAAATAAGAGCATGTTCCTGTTATAAAAGTGCTGTGTCTGTGTAAATTTAAAATAGCTTCTGAGGACAATTTTGAACACATTTGGAAGAATCATGGTTTTTAAAAATGCAACTTTCAGAAAACAACACTGATAACTCATTCAGCACCATGACTGCATTTCTTGCTTAACATAATGCCTTCTCTTACCATGGGCTGAAGGCTTGAACCATTAGCCTATGTGTGATGTACTTTTTCCTCTCTCTCTCTCTCTCCCCCCGCCCCCTCCCCCGTTTCTTTTGCAGTACTAGAGATTGAACTCAGGCAGGTGGTGGTGTGACTGAGCAAAA
>PVIR01018391.1:0-33468 GCA_004026965.1 Petromus typicus | reverse complement strand
GTCCTCTTCCCATTTGCAAATGACCTATTTCTGTTTCTTTTTATAATTTTTTATTTTGATCTTTAATTATATATTTTTTTGAATTACTTAAAGGAGAGAAAATATATGGCATATAGGCTACTTCCAAAACTTATCTATTATGATTGTACTACTATAAACATTGAAATACATATATCTCTGTGATATGATGTATTTAGTTCTAGAAAGAAACCTTGAAAAAGAATAGCTGGGAGGGCCCGGGGATATAGCTCAGTGGTTCCAGCACCTGTCTTGCAAGCGCAAGGGCCTGGGTTCGATCCCTGGTAACCACATACAATACTGAGAGTGGAGACTCACGCCCAGCAGCAATCAGTGGCACATAGCACAGTGCCGGGCATGGTGGCTCACGCTTGTAATCCCAGCACTCGGGAGGCAGAGGCAGGAGGATTGCTGTGATGTGAGTTGGAGGCTGAGCTCAGGGCCAGCCTGAACCACAATGCGAGACCCTGTCTCAAAAAAAAAAAAAAAAAAAAAAAAAAAAAAGAAAAAGAATAGCTGGGAAAAGTGACATTTTTATTTTTAGGGGTTTTTTGAGAAATCACCATACTGATTTCCCTAATGGTTTCACTAGTTAATATTCCCACCAGCAATGAGGATTTTTTTGTTTGTTTGTTTTGTTTACACTATAGCCTTACCAACATTGTGGTTTTTTGCTTTCTTGATTGTCATTCTTTCTGGCCTAAGATGAAATCTTAATCTTGTTTTAATTACATTTCTTTACTGACCAGAAATGTTGAATATTTTTTCATTTGTTCATTGGCTATTTGAACTTCTTCTGAGAAATGTCTACTCATGTCACTCACCCATTTTTTGTTTGGGCTCTTTAAACTGGTTTGGAAGTTGTTTACATTTAGTGCTTGAAATATGTCACACTAGGCTTTCCTGGCTTTTGTTCATATTGAGAAATCTGCTGTAATCTGACTGGTATAACTTTATAAATGATTCCCCCCCCTTTTTTTCCCACAGTTTATAACCCAGCTATTGTAATTTCTTGAGTTTTTGAATGAAATTCACATACGTTACCTAGAAAATTTCAAGCAATAAGAATTGAAGAGAGAATTTTATTATGTTCCATTGTTACGGAGTGTTCCAAAAGAGGAACACCAGGCATAACAGGAGCAAGATTCTGTGTTTTTGCTGGAGATCTAAAAGTTTGATTAACATGTGTCCTGAGTAGCTTCATTTTTCATTGTAGTTGTCTATGTTTCACGTAGTTGTTCTTTAAGCCTTGTTTTCCTGTATGTTGAAGTCTTTCCTCATACTTGGAAAGTGTTTTAACACACTTCTGTGAACAGAGTTTTATTTCATCTGAGCTGTCTTCTAATTTCACTCTATTTAGCCCTGGGTTGGTCTTCTTCATGTCATCTAGCAGCTGTTGAGTGATATCTTTTTTCTCTTATCATTCTTAAGGCTTCTCTGAGCAATTAATCATGATTTACCATTTTATCTTTGATTTCAGAAACCCTGTCTTCATATTGGTTATTTTGACAATTTATAAATTCTATACAGCTTTGTACTTCTGCCTGATATCTTTTCTTGGAGTCTATGACTTTGGAAAACTTGTCATTCATGTTTTAAACCATTTGGGTCAGTTGTTCTCTTTTCTGTTTCTCCTATATCCACATTGGTCATTTTGGATAATTTCTTGAATTTGGGTCTATATCCTCTTTCAACTTTTGAAATTTGCCATCTAAACTACTGAGCTATCAAGTTAAAAATATAAAAATTATTAGACCTTAGGAAGAAAGTTATCAAAATTCATAGTATTACAGTGCATCTTTTAAAAAATATATCAATGCTTTCCTCGGTTTTACACACCCTATCTTTCTTTAGAACTGATTGTTGTTTTCTAAACACACTGGCTTGGATGTCTGACGTTGTGACGATCTCATTCTACTTCCTGTCTATACAAATAACATTTAGTTGGTTCTAATCAGGTGAATTCTTTAGGCAAGTCGAATTTTTTCTACACTTCAGCTTTCTACATCCTCAGAATCCCACAAGCCAGTTAGGATTTTCCACCACCTCAATCCATCAATGTTTGTATGAAAGAGTTTGTAAACCGACATCTGCATGTAGAGAAAACTTCAAGAAATTCCAAGAGCACCTGGCTCAATTAAAATCATAGCTTTAGTAGGAAGTTGCCCTTCTAAACACTTCAAACTTGATTAACAAGGCTTCTAGACTTATGAGGAAATGTTTATAATGATGAGCCAATGTGTGACTTGTGCAATTAAGGGAATTTGAGTAATAGTTTAGGTTGAAAAACCTTGTAGGCTTTACCCTCACAACCCTGTCTTGGCCAGTTATATAGGAATTAGGTGAACTCTAAACATTAAATATTTCTTAAGGAAAATAGATTTTTCTATTTGGATGGAAGACAATTTTCAGTTCTATAAAAATGCATCATTTGAATTGTATTCTTGGTCATAGTCCAAAGATAGTTTCAGAATGTTCCACTAGACTTATACTTGTAGAACATGAAATGCTAACTTTTTTTGGCTGGATTCTTATAAATATCCATTGGGGTTTTCAGAAAGGAAAGGAATGAAATTGTCAATGAGTATGAACAAATAATGGAAGATGGCCAGCAGACAAGACAAAGGACCACAGATAACGATCACCACCAAGAGCACCTCGCCTGTGGAGGAGGAGGAGGAAAACGCTGAGGTCAAAGCCGGTCATTCTGGACCATGGTCAGGCTGAAGCTTGAAATTAAATTTACAAATAACCACACGAATGTGAAGCTTATATTCTGAGCACAATTTTTATTTTTCACAAGCTCATCAACTTTGGGCATATAGCCTTTCCTATGTACTCTGAGCTCTTAATTTGAGCTAAAAGTTATGTGTCTTGTTTTACTTGAGGGTGACAGTTTATGACTCACACAGACCCCCTTAAATGAAGATCCAGTGGCGAGTTCCACCGGGAAGGTGTAGGGAACTAACATGTTTTTTTGTGGAACATCTGGGGTTAGCCGAAGCCAGAAGCAAGCCATGGCAGCCTAGAGCAGAAACGAGTTACTAGAACACAGGAGAAGCTTGCAGCCTGGGCGAAGGCTGCCTCTGAGGAGCTGTGACTTCGTATAGAAGAACACAGCCTCTGCCTATCGAGCCAGCACAAGGAAGTGGCCTGGACCAAATGTCAATCCCCTGCTAGGAACCCTCACTAGCCAGGAAACACAGAAAGAAGGAGGTGAAGAAGTTCTCTGATGCCAGTCCATCCATCTCAGTCTCCTGGTCTGCAGCTCAAGGTGAAAGGAGGAAGAACAAGTGAGATGATCCGGCGCAGTCCTACCTTTTCCACTGACGTGTCTCTTAAACTTTGTATGGTTTTGTTGCAACTGTCCTCTATTGCTTGCTATTTCTTATTTTTTTCTTTTTAAACTTAAAATTAAGCTGAGTATAAAAGCAAATGGCTAGTGGTTTAGACCTAGGCTGTAAAGCAATACTATTTATTGTGGTTGAAAATATATAAAAGAAATAAAAGACCATCGTGCTCTTCCTGTATGTCCACCTGCAGATGGGAGGCCTTCTCCAGGGAAATAGTGCAGTTCTGTCAGGTCTGTGACGGACTTGCACGATTGTATGCTCTATCTACCTATCCCAGGATAAGCGAGAAGGCTGAGGGTTTTTTTCTCTGACAGATCCATTTATTGCTGTTTAGGGGTTTGACTGGAGTAAATCCTCCCATCATATGTTTTAAATTCAGCCACCAATTTCAGGACTCTGTTGCATTTCTAAAAAATAAGGTCTTTACTATTTGAAAGCAAAGTATAAAAGAGAATAAATATTTTCAAACCCCCTATCCTTACAGATACGACTAAAATGCATTTTAAAAAATGCTCTGTGATTACTTATCAGTTTCTTTTAAAAATAATGACTCCCACAATGACTGACAATTACTGAGCGCTTGGTAGTGAAGCCTTGGCATTGTTCTTGGTCTCTACCATATAAGTCACATATTCTGATGATCTTCACTTAACAGATAAACCATTGAGGCAGACAAAAGCTACATTTTTTTCTCTCCCTGGGAATTCTGAGGGATGGCCTCGGATTGAATCTGAGCACTGGGGTTTATGTGCTGATGTCCCAAATCATAAAACACAGTGATCAGATGTCAGCCTGAAACAGGAGGAGCGAGGGGAAAAGCAAAGGTGTGGGACCAAAAGATGAATTCTGACATTAATTAAAAATTCTAGCCTGTAAAAACTTGTATCTTTGCTTCTGGTATTTTACAAAGTTTACTCTAAGTTTGTGAGGCATCAATTTAAAAATTGAACCTAATCAGTTATAAAATCTTTGGTGTCTGAAAGATTAAAAATAGATTAAGTGATCAATGGCAATATTACTGATTTTGATCTTATGACCAGGCAGAAGTAACTTACAAATCCTGGGGTGCTGTGTGAAATTACTGAGGACACTGTTCACCCAATGATACTTATATTATTTTCAGGCACCTACTAAGGGCAGGTACTCTGGTAGGTGCTAGTAATATGCGCGAGATAAGTTTTGCATTAGGGATCATACATTGCTAAGAAAGATACAAATAATCAGCAAGTACATAATTGGAAATCTATCGCTGAATGTGGGAGGATAGGTTAGAGAATGCCAGAATGAAAAGGGGAGGGAAGGTTGACCTCAGCGATCTCCCACTCAGGGCAAGTGATGAATTTTGTGGACTGTGTCTTAGCACAGCCCTCAATACGGACCAACGTCATTTCAGAAAGGGTGCCGATGGAGAGACAAGCACAATCCTTGGTCTACTACACAGGTAGATTCCTAGAGAAGTTAGATGGGCTTCAGCTCCTTTAACTTATCATCTGTGAAGAGTTTAAGTGTTTCTCATCTAGGGGTTGGTAAATACTGGGTAGCACAGCGGCAGGTCCACTGCCAATGACAACCTGCAAGAGCAGGGGAAAGGAGCCTGGGGAACACGTGGTAAGTGAAATAAGCCAGGCACAGAGAGACGAATGCTGCCTGATCTCACGTGTGGAATCTAAAAGCGCTGAATGCTCAGCAGTAGAGAGTAGATAGGAAGTTATCAGAAACAGTGAGTGGGGGAAGAAGGGAAGGGAAAAGGGAGGTATCGGCCAGTCCAGTGGGCATAAGGGTACAGTTAGATAGGAGGAATAAGTTCTGATGTCCTATTGTACTGAGGAGCAGTGATAGTTAATAAGACATTTTATGTTTCAGACTAGCTAGAAAAGAGGATTTTGCATATTCTCAACACAAATAATAAATGTTTGAGATGATAGGAGCTATTATGCTCATTTGATTGTTACTAAATGCATACATGTATCAAAACATCACATTACGCTTTTGTAAGTATAATTATTGTCAATTAAAACAAAACTGAAAGAAAATCATCATTTGAAGCTAAATGCAGAACAGCTGTTCTTAAACCTGAGCATCATTGGAATCCTCAAGAGGGCTTATTAACACCTCGCCCCAGGAGGATCAGGCTGTTCTGGGAGTTACTGGTCCTAAAAGGGCTTGGATAGAGAAGTACTGAAACCCTGCACTCTTTTTCATTAGCCTGGCCAAAGAAGTTTTAGACTGGAAAACTTTCTGGAAGATGTAAAGAAAGAACTATATTAGACACCCATTTTATGTTGGTAAACATATATCACAGATCCATAAAATCATATTTTTGTACTATTAAAACTTACATTACAAATAAGGTATTTCCAAACTAGTAAATGACTCTTTGTAAACATTTTAACAGATACACTAAGTTCCATCTTATGATTATACATAATTGGCTGAGCTAGTTTCCTTTTAGAGATTTCTAGTGTTTTTGCCTTTACTCAGAATGGTATAAAGAATACCTGTGTGTGGATAGATTTTGATCATGGTTGTAACAAATTCAGATTACTAAAAATAGATTGTTAAATCAAAATGAACATTTCTAGTGTGTTTGAAACATGTTTCCATTTGTCTTTTCCAGTTGAGAGCTATTCAAATGTGACCACTGTTGGAAAGGATGCCTGGCTTTGGTCTTCTTCTTGGTTATTTGAATAAAACTCAGTTTTCTTGTTCTCAAAAATAAAGTACATTTGATTCCTCTAGAAGCAAAAGACATTCCTCATCAAAGACTTGAAGAAACGTCTCTGACAGTTCCTTTGAAGAGTTCGGAGACAAAGCTCTGGCACACAGCAGACGGCACAGTTTCCGAGAGAACGTCTTCAGGCGTCTCTCTCTCTTTCAAAGCGGCATCTTGCTTGCTGGCAGCTGCTTCTTCCCGTTTCTTGTCTGTCCTCTCTGGCCTCGGCTGTGCTCTCTTACCTGGGTTTTTGCCTCTTATGCCCAGATGTATCCCTCTCTCATGTGAACACCCAAGCTCTTCCGTCTCTTCAGGGTTTTTTTTTTTTCCATGTGTAGTTCAACGGGAGTCGAGAAAAGAATGGAGTTGAGGGCCGCAGAGGCAGGCTGCTCCTTCAGCGCGAGGACTCTGCAGGCCAAGGTGAAAAGATGGCTGATCTCACCCAGCTGATGGATAATGATGTTCTCGTGGCCTTTGCCTCCTATGGCACAATTATTCTTTCGAAAATGATGTTTATGAGTAGCGCGACTGCGTTCTTTAGAATAACAAAAAAGGTTTTTGCCAACCCAGAAGACTGTGCAAGCTTTGGCAAAGGAGAGACTGTCAAGAAGTATCTTCGCACGGATGAGAGTGTGGAGCGTGTCCGAAGAGCCCACCCGAATGACCTGGAGAATATTGTGCCGTTCCTGGGAACTGGCCTGCTGTATTCCCTGGGTGGTCCGGACTTGTCCACTGCCCTCCTGCACTTCCGAATCGTTGTCAGAGCACGGATCTACCACACCCTGGCTTATCTGTGGCCCCTTCCGCAGTCAAACAGGGGCCTGGCTTTTTTCGTTGGCTACGGAGCTACTGCTTCAATGGCTTACAGTTTGCTGAGGAATAAATTGTATCTGTAAAGGGCGTCATGTACCGTGCCATCTAGCTAATTTTTAAAGGGTTCTCTGCTTTCCCTACACAGTCTACTGAATATGGGGACGGGGTAGGGAGAAGATTAGAGAAATTAAAATTGGGAGGAAAACTTCTTTTAAAGATCAGTGACACTGATCTCCTTCATTTTTATATTTACACTAGAAATTTTACATAAGTCTTTCGTCTGAGTCTGAAGTACTTTGTGGCAAATATTGATTATAATTTGTAATATTTGTCAGTCTATAAAAAATGATGGTATGCATGCAACATGTTTCAATACTGCTTACATAGGCTTGGGAAATAAAGAGTTTAAAGAATTAATTTAAAAAAAAAGAATGGAGTTAAGGATTCTCCCCAGGAGAATTGGAAGGGGAGTCCCTGAATGCAGCAGAGGGAGTACTCACTTTTAAATGGAAATGAGCATTCTTGATGTAATCTAGAGTAAAAAAACATCTTTATGCATCTTATATATGAAAATTATATTACTTATAGTAGGTGAAGTAGGTGTATATTGACATAAGAATACAATACTGCAATAATGATTGATTATTGTAAAATCTGTTAGCATATATACAATAAAGATTTCAAATATTCTTAGGTGCAATAAGAATTTCAAACTGTTAAATAGATAAATTAATTCATTATTAATATGAACAAGAAAATACATTAGCCAGAAAACATTAGGAAGAACATTATGAGCTTTACTTGCCAACAGATACTTATGCAAATTAAAATCATAATGCAAAGCAGAGTAACAGATCGTATTTTTATCATAATTTGAATATTTGTGGGATCATTCTGAGTACTAGCATTTTGTACCTTAAAATAGCTTTAAGTAAGTTTTTAATTTTGGATGGTTTGATCTCATTTAGGCTGTGATTCTTTGAAGAAAAAGAACTTATTAGAATTTCTATGAGTAAATTAAAAGCAGAATGCCAACTGTTTATCTCAAACTTTACAATGAGTAAATATTCATAATTACCTGTGGCAGAAGGCATGGTAGATCTTGGATCTAGACATAAGAAAAATATAAACTATGATGAAGCCAGAGATTTAGCTCAGTGGTTCCAGCGGCTGTCATGCAAGCACAAGGGGCCAAGTTTGATCCCTGATAACCACATACAACAATACTGGGTGTGGTGACTCATGCCCATTAGCAATCAGAACTGCATATCACAGAGCTCATATCTGTAATTCCAGCACTTGGGAGGCAGAGGCAGGAGGATCACTATCAGTTTGAAGCTGAGCTCAGGGCCAGCCTGAAATACAAAAGTGAGACCCTGTCTCAAAAACAAAACAAAACAAAACAAAAAAACAAAGAAAGAAAGAAAGAAACTATGATGTAAACAAGAAGATGGGAGGGAGAAATAAAGTACTTTGGTGACCATGTTTGAGCCTCTGAATCCAGCTTTGCCTACAACTGAAATAGCCCTTTGACATCTTACCTCTGTGAAACAATCAGTATACTTTTTGCTTAAAAAAGGAAAACAGTTCTCCTTTTTTATCTGCCAACAGTTTAAAGTGAGCAACTAGAGCAGCCAACATGCAGTCAGGTGACACCAGGAGCAGCTGACAGATCAGAAATGATTATTCCATTATCTTAATGACAAGTGTAAAAAAATTAGGTTTAATAATAAAGTTTCAATAATAGCAATCATAAAAACTTAGTCTCATTGCTAGTCTAGAAACATGAGGGGTGTCCAAACAATGTTATAAATATTTAAATTTTAAGAAGTATTACAGTAAAAGATGTGTTGCCTTAGATCCTCTCAGAAAACTCTACCTTGTTCAACACTTATCCCATGTTCCTGTCACTTTCTGAATGGTTCTGGAAGTCCTGTTTCATGAGTGCTTTATGAAGTAGGACTGAAACACAATGAAGGACACTGTCAAGTGCCACCCCAGAGAGAGGCAGGCTCATAAAACCGTCATGGCGGGCTCTCATCCACCTTACACTGCACCTGCTGCCGTGCAACTCTGCCTCTTCCCCAATGTCAAAATGACCATAGAAAACAAACATTTTGAAATGAGTCAGGACATGAGAGCTGCTGACAGTACAACTAATGACACAAAAGAGACTTTCCAGAACTGCTACCAAAAGTGGCAAGAGCAATGAGATCAGTATGTTTGAAGTGAAGAGAAGAGTAAAAGCGAAGTATCTTCTACTGCAGTATTTAAAAATTTTTAAACAGACCTATGTTTTCTGTTGGAGACAAATATTGATTTTTTTCCATCCAGACATGAATTTAACTGACGTGACTTTAGCACACCTCTAATTTACTTTACTCTTTCTGATAGAGTCAGATTATTAGCCAGTCCGCTGTTGACTGCTGCAGCAGGGTGCTGGGCCAAAACAGCCAGGCTGACTCTGAGTTTGTCAGTTTTCTTTGTTAAGTGTCCTTCTCTTGAAGACAAAGTTTTTCCCTCTTGAATGGTCTCTTCCATAACTCCCAATACCTGTCTTACCTTTTCTAACTTAGATGTGATGTTTGCCTACTAGATAGTAAGATCATGTCTTCCACATCAGACATTCTGTGGAAATTCCTCATTTCTCAGATGGAAAACCAGTCTCAGAGATGAAGGAATGTACCTGAGGTCTAGCAGCTAACAGGGGGAGAACTGGGAGCAGGATCTAATCCCTCCGAATGCGGCTCTGTAGTCTATCAGAGAAGCAAAGTTGTCCCCTGCTTAGCCTTTTCTCTTTCTCTGGGCTGAGCTCCTCACCGAATCAAGAAATATCTTTGTTTTTTCCTTCCCAAACCTATTTGTGTTTCAACTTTCAATTGCTATTGGGACAGAGCTCCTTTGATCTCTTTCTAAATATTTCCTGAATATTTCAACCTGCTGCCCCATGAGTCTAATGAGCATTGCAGATGATCCACTGATGTTTCCGGCTTAGTGAACCATTTATTATGACAGTGCTTATTATGCAATACATTTTGGCAAGCGCCTCTTCCCCTTAATTTTTAAACCCATGTGTATTCCAAAGGAAATCTAGTCCATGTGGTTTGAGTCATTTGCGCCCAGGTCATTAGAATGTGGTTGGCCAGAAGTAACTGGACGCTGTGAACTGCTCTGGACCTTCTCCTAACACATCGACGATCTTAGCCTCTGCAAGTCATTACTAACCAGATTGTGTGTAGCTAGTGTTCCAACGCAGCTCTTCCAAGTTGATCTATGACACAGTCCCATGTATCTTTTCTTAATTAATTCCACATTCACGTTATTGTTTTTCTTGGATGACTATGCAAAAGAGAGCCCAGTTTGAACATACTGTCTTTTTTTTCTAGAAATGATGTAGAAATAGTAATAGAAATGATAATTCTTCACATTTATTAATAATTTACTGTGTGACAGTACACTATACATTTTACATGTGCTTAACTCACAACCCAATGAGATGGATAGGATTATTAATTCCATTTTATAAACTTTTTTGTTTTGTTTTGCAAGGGTAGGAATCAAACCCAGGGCCTGGTACATGCTAGGTGAACACTCTGACACTCAGGTGAATCCCTACCCTATTATCTGCATTACAAGGCTGGAAAACAGGCCCAGGGTATGAATTCATAGTGGATCAAATGGATCAAAGTCAGTTAGTCTAGCTTCAGAGCTAGTAATTTTGACTGTTATATAGTCACTGTATGAGACTGCAACTCCATATGATAAACTGTGTGTCTTTACTTTGGATTTGAGCTACTTTGCTCAGCAGGCATGCTCAACTTCACTTTATTGAATGGCTCAGTGAAACCACTTAGGTATACATACAATCATGATGCATATATGTAATGTACCAATAAAGATTTCAATTAAAAAAAAGATTTCCTGGGCTGGGGAGTTAGCTCAGTGGTTCCGGCGCCTGTCTCGCAAGCGCAAGGACCTGGGTTCGATTCCCCGGTAACCACATAACAATACTGGGTGTGGAAACCCACACCCAGCAGCAACCAGTACCACATACCACAGTGCCGGGTGTGGTGGCTCACGCCTGTAATCCCAGCACTCGGGAGGAGGATTGCTGTGATGTGAGTTGGAGGCTGAGCTCAGGGCCAGCCTGAACCACAAAGCAAGACCCTGTCTCCAAAAACCTAAAAAAAAAAAAAAAAAAAAAAAAGATTTCCTTACAGTAGATGTATGATAGCTTGTAAAATTGTTTTTAAAGAGTGCTTGACCAAGAAGAGGGCCATTGAGGTTGGATTCATCTCCTTGGGGTAGATATCTTGCTGTGTAATCTGATCCCAGAGGACTTTGCAAGACTCTGCATAATTCCAGGTGCCATTCGCTACTATTAGTTATTTATGTGAACAAATGGCCTGGGCACAACCAGTACTATGTAGGAGAAGACATATGCTGTGGACATATTGAATTGAATGTTGCAAATCAGACATCTAATTAAAAGATATCTAAATAAAGAAGTCTATCCTTCTATACAAAATACGAGGGAAAGTTCATTTTGTTTTCAGTTTAGGATTAAAGTCTTATCCTTATACCATTTGACCATTCTCATTTGCACCTTACATTTCTTTTTTTTTTGAGACAGGGTCTCGCTTTGCAGTTCAGGCTGGCCTTGAGCTGAGCCTCAAACTCACATCACAGCAATCCTCCTGCCTCTGCCTCCTGAGTGCTGGGATTACAGGCGTGAGCCACCACACCCGGCACTGGTATGTGGTACTGGTTGCTGCTGGATGTGAGTCTCCACATCCAGTATTGTATGTGGTTACCGGGGATCAAACTTGGGTCCTTGCACTTGCAAGACAGGCGCTGGAACCACTGAGCTAACTCCCAGGCCCCGCACCTTACATTTCTTCTTGAAAATCTGACTCTGAAAGACAGCTATATTCATCGTGCATCAGCTCGGTTGCATTTCTGGTCTAAATCAAGGCACGCTGGAGAAGAGGTGCCCCGTAGCTCAGAGAATAGGCGCCGCCTTTGAACCGCATAAAACTAGCTCCAGATTCTTGTGTGTGGCAAGTCTCTGTTCCTGAGTTTATGGCTTATTCTTGGATCATGTTTTAGCTATACGACCTTAGGACTGCAAAACATATCTAATCTCATTATTAAAGTCATTAAGAAATATTTTCATGTAGCCTGATTGAAAGAATAGCCAATTAACACATTTTTAGATAATCTCATCAGATCAGCTATGATCTATTTCTTTACTCCCAAGTCCCCAGCCCCTTCCCTACATCTCTTATTGTGTTTAAGAACTGCACATTCACTTGCTTGCTAGACATCTCTACTTGGGGGTCTGATAGGTGGCTCAACTCAATGTCTGATCATCTTTGATTCTTCTCACCTCAGTAAAATATTATTTCTTCTTTTTTCTCATCCCCTTCACATCTAATCTATCAACTTTTATCAATTTTACCTCTTTAACATGTCTTAAATAAGCACTTGGGATTTAACCTGTATTTTTCCACGACTCTTCCTTTGCCACGTTTTCCACAGAGTCAGGAATACCTCCCACCTGCATTACCACCAGAGCAGTCTGCCCCCACTCCGTCCTCCATCATGTGATTTTCTCTTAAGTGGCTTTCTGTTGCATGGAGGGCAAAAATCTTACTTCCTTACTGATTCATCTTCCTCTCTCCAATATGAGTTCTTAGACAAGGGATTGTCATTCAATTGAGAATTAAATATTTATTGAACATTTGTTAAATGAACAATGGTTCTATTGATGATGAAACAAATCTTTTTCTTCCCAAGGTATTGGGTGAGGGGTGATATGGAACAGCAGTTAGAGACCATGACTTCCATCTCTCTTGTCTCAAGATTTCTAAGTAGGGAAGAAAGTTGACACCAACTTGCAATATCACAGAAGGGATGAGTTTATTGTGTCCTCCTTGGTTCTTTGTAAGTCTTGTCACCCTCATTTTATGGAGGAGAAAATTGAGGTCCCATAAAGAATATGCCCACAGTTATACAGTTTAATAGCTGACCAAGCTGTCATTCAAAACTTAATCTGTCCAACCATAAACTAGAGCTTCTATTAATTACATAGAATTAAATACAGAAATGAAGTCTAGTAACCTTGCAAATGAACCACATCTGACCGAGGAACCCTGTCCACCTTCCTTCAATGCCTGTTGAAAACATCTACTCAGTCTTCCATGCCACTCACCAAAGCTCTGTAACCACAGCCCACAGGCTCTCTCAGAGCTTGGAGTTTATATTCTGATTTATAAAGAGCATCTTGTGTAAACTTTCTAATTCAATAACATACACCTTTTCCTGAATCAAATAGAGGGTCTTAGCTAAAAAATTTTTAAAGAGAAACTTATTCGCTCTTTGTATTATGGAAGTGAGATTTTGGTTTGGTAATCATAAACATGATGGAACACATAATTAAAGAACTGAATACTATTGAAGCCTGAAAGGATAATAGAAATCACGGGGGAAAATTTGGATTCAGATAATTTAAGTAATATTTTCAGAGTTACATATAAATTAGACAAAGATCTGAATAAGAATGGTATAGAGTTATTTCTACTCCCTATCCTACTCTACTTTTAAAAATAGATTTTCCTTGTAATAATTATAGGCAGTGATATATAGACATAATATGTACAGAGCTTAATCCCTTTTCCAATCTTCTTTCCTTCTCCTTCCTTCCTCTTTCCTCCTATCTCTTGGCTCTTTCCCTTTGAGAAAGATCTCTCTATTTCCTATTATTTATTTTTAATTTTGCTTTTTATTTATAATCTGAATTTCTCGTGTAAAACCAGCTAGTCATCCTACAAAAGATATTAGTGCAGACTCTAGTGCCTCGAAACTGTCAGAAATTGTACTAGGTGATAACAGAGAAGATCTTTATGGAGAGGCCTCAGAACTTCACTTGGGCAGTCCAGAAAGGAAACCATCTTGTCTCAGGAACCTTCCTCTGTAGTCCTGCTTGTCACCCCTACTAAACCTATGGCTTCAAGAACTGAATCAATGTGTGGGCTCCTGTGATCTTTGATAGATACAAGGAGGAGACAAAAAAAGTTAAAGGAGATAAATTTCACATAGAAATTGTACTAAAATATTTATATGGTGTATAGAGTATTTGCTTTCTCTTGTTGCTGGGACAAAATACATGATACTCAAAGTTAAAGGGGGAAAAGTTTATCAAGTTAGCTTACAGATTGTAAAAGTTTCAGTTCATAAATGGCTGGCTCCATGGTAGGATAGCAGAGGGGCAACAGTTCGTGATGGAAGAAGACCATAAAAGCAACAGGGAAACTTACCAGAGTTTTCCTGCCCCTTTTGTCTTATTAAGACTACATAGGGCAAGTAGCACTCATGCCCTTAATCATAGTGCCCTCAGGCCTAGACCCACCAATCAATCCTATACTCTAGATTCAGCTACCTACAAAAATTCTTATGACCACATGAAGCTTTGGGGGTGTTTTAGTTACTCTTCTCTCTTTGCTGAGACAAAATACTTAACACTCAAAGTTATAGAGATTTCAGTCCATAATCAGCCGGCTCCAAGGCTGGGATGGCAAACAGGCATCAAAGAGGAAAAACAACATGATGTGCACAAGAGAGGCAATTCATGGGGTCCACAGCATAGCAACGGCAGTGAAGGAGAGGGCTCTCTGAGCCTTTCTGCTTCTTTTATCTCATTCAGACTACTGGGATTAGGGTAGTATTAAACTCCTCACTCAAGTGTAGTGGTTTAGTAATCACATACCCTAATCCCAACATCACACATTCCAGATTCATCTATCATTTAAAGAAAGTCTCTGGCTAGAGGTGTGGCACTGAGACTGCCTGGCAAGCACAAGGTTTTGAGTTCAATCCCTGATACTGAAACAACCAAATAAATAAACAAACACCAGCTCATCTGCATGAGACTTTGGGGAGACATCTGGATACAAACCATAATATTCCACCCCCACCCCCCAAAGACTTATGTATATTATTTTCTACAATAGGCATTTAGTCCATCTCTAAGAGTTGCCAATGTCCCAACAGTTTCACCATTGCTGGAAAGTCTAAATCCAAAGTGTTTTCTGAGATTTAAGGCCAACTCTTAGCTGCGATACTTGCACAAACAAAAAGAAAGTTAAACACGTTCAACACTCAATGGCACAAGATAGACATTTCTATTTCAAAAGGTACAAGCAAAGGGATACAAAGGAATAGGACCAAAGCAAGTCCCAAATCTATCAGGCAAATATTAAATCCCACAGTTTGACCTCCAACATCCCCAGCAATCTGTCAAGTTGTGAACTGCAAAGGGCTTGGGTGGCTCCTCCCCCATGGCACTGCTGGGGTTTACAGCTCCCACAGCTTCTCTCTCGGTACAGCTCTGCTCCCTCCTTACAGTTTTCCGCAGATGATCCAAGCTTCTGGATTCCACAGACTTCTGGGGTCTCCACTGCCCCTTCTGCTTCACACTCACGACTTCACACTCTGCCCTCTCATGGGTACAGGGCCTGGCCTCCCAGGCTTTCCTCTGAGATCCGAATGGAAGCCTTCCTGACTCCCCAACTTGTGCATTCTAATGTGTCTAAAAGCAATACCAAGTCAATGATGCCAAGATCCGCTGCCAGCTAGAGCAGTAGCCAGGCTACTTGGCTGTGGGGGAGGCTTTTGTACGTGATGCCAAACCTATTCCTTAGCAATAACATTATTCCAACAGATCTTTTGCAAAAGGGAAGGGAAACCAAGAGATGAATGGAGGGGAGAAGAAGGGAAATGATAGGGCACATAAAAAGCATTAAGATGTTTTATGTTATGACTATAATAATTGGTACTGCAATCATGTACCGATCATGAGACATAATCAGTGAGACAAAAAAAAGATATCTTGAACTTCACAGTTAAATCACTTAAAACCATCTAAATAAGCCACTTAAAGAGCAAAAGAAAATGAATGAACAAAATAATGATATGCTACTATAAATCCAAGAAAATCTAGTATAAAATGGGAAATGATAAATTTTCCAATTACTTTATTTTCTCATTTATTTTAAATTTAATCACACCTGTGAGCATTGGTATGTACCTAGATTAGATGCAGAAATAAATAAGACCTATCTTCTATGGGTGCATTCACATTCTAGCCAGGGAGACAGCCATGACAACAAATAAATCGATTTACTACAATAATCAGGCTCACGTAAAATATCTGAACAAGACAGGAGAAAAAGCAATAACTTTGTTTTGAAAGTCCTAGAGAATTTAGGATGCCCAAGGAATCCCTGGGATATTCAAATAAGGTCTTGAAGGACAAATAGGAATTTATCACACTGAAACATAGTGAAAAGTACTCCAAATAGGAATTTATCACACTGAAACATAGTGAAAAGTACTCCATCAGCGAGGATAGTGCTTTCAGCCTCTTGAAGGCAAAAAAGGAGCAAATCAACAGAAAAGACAATGGGCTGCATAGAGATCTGATGATGTTGTGTAAAGACTATCTGAATGCATACATAGAGCACATCTGCAAGGAGTCAGTGTCTTCTTCAGCCTATAGCCACAGAGAAGTGTTTAGGATTCATTACTAACGATGCTTTTCTTCTTGCATTCTTGATAAATTTCCTAAAGAATGAGTCCAGTCAATTGAAGCTGTGTGCATATGGGTATATATTAAGGAGAGGATACACAGGAGGGAGGGAGTCTTATAAATGTCACAGTATTGTCCATTTGTGTTTGATATATGAAATAACATAAATTCACTGTTCTCATAAATTTAAAGAGAAGTCCTACTCTAGAGCCTGTTTACAAGGGCTATTTGACTTGGTGAACAAAGCATTCTCATTTGCTCTGGGGGCCTTTTTATAACTGCATTATTAGGTTCTTATGGAATAGATTTGGTGGGCTAAGACCTTGGTGGATTGGGATTTGCTACAGAACTTCAAAGCCAGACCATGTGCTTTTGGCTTTGCCTGCTCTGTCTGGCAGGACTAGCTGGCAGATCCTGGAGAAAGTTGGCACTGGCCTGTTGCATATTTCTTTAGTTTGCCTGCATTAGTCTTTTCTATGTGCCTTAAGATATCATAGAGATGTTAGTGATTAAACTTGGCCAGCTTTTATTGAGGTTAAAAGGACGCTAAATTCAACACTGGTTGCTGCTTTTAGGAGCTAAGCTTTCTGTGTGATGATAGGTTTCCTGGGCTGGACCTCAGAAGTGAGAAGTGAGAAGCCTTGTCTCAATTTTGCAACTATGAGTAACTGAATTGAACAAATGGAAGCTTGCTCACTACTGTCTGTTGGAACATAATAGCAGAGGCTGGGAGCTGCTACTTATGACTACCCTGAGACTGTACTTCCAAGATCTTTTCAATCCAGAATTGCCAGCGAGATAAAAGCAAAGTTGTAGGGTGGAGTCTTTGTTAGGCAAAACACCATTTCCTCCCTTTGTCATTCTTCCTGATTCTTATCTGGAATCGTAACTTGATGACTGGAGCTCCTTCAGATATTTGGACGAAGAAACAAATTTGCTGATCGAAATCATGCACTAAGGATGGAGGAGAATAAGCTACAATAAACCTGGGTTCTTGGTGATATGAAAACCTGTATTCTAGCTATGAACTGCCTACTTTTTCATATGATGTGAATCTGTGTTATTTGGACTTTCTATTGCACACAGCTGAAAACAATTCCTTATGTTAATAGTTTGTTCCCTTCTACTGTATATCAGCTTTCTCTAAATAGAAAGGAATACAAAGGAACTCTCGAGAAAAATACAGCACTGATGAAGCGCTAGGGTTCAGGAGTCAGGTTAACTGAGGCCACATCCTGGCTCCACTATTCATGGGCTTGTGACCTTGAGCAAATGCCTTCACTGTCTCATGCCTCAGTTTTCTCTGGTTTACAACAGGGGTGATAATAATAAACATTTGCCTTCTAGAGTGGCTTGGAAGATCAACATAAAAGAGATCATTTACAGAATGTACTTTGATTGTGTCTGGAACCTCATTAACACTGAGCTAGTATTAGTTATTGTCTTTTATTTTTTTTTAAATGCTAGCTCTGTGAACCAGAGATGCAGCAGAGAAATCCCATGGCAGGACTGCAGCTTTCTCATTCTGGTGAAGTCCTCGGGAACCGGAATGATGGGACACTCAAATTGGCCTGGCCTGGGACACATGCCCATCTTCAAGGTTGTGACAATGTCAGTAGAACATGTTAATAGAGGGAGTCAGGAGTTGAGGGATGGGTAAGCAAAGACAAATCCTTCCCTACAGCCATTACTTGACTCTTGAGGACACTGGAAAAACATGTCCTCAGAGCTCACAGAAACCTGTCATAGCAATGATGCAAGGAAATGCTATTGTCAGCTTTCTCAGCAGTCCTTGGAGCCTCAGTTCTCTCCTATCAGACTCCTCTGAAATTCAGATCTCATCTTCCCTGAGGTATGAGGCAGCTTCCTGGAGACCCAGCAAAGCTGTTATCCTGGCCCTCCTCTCCTCTCCCTCTGCCACACCTACGGTGGACCCAGTTCATGTTTGCAAATGTAGTGTGACATTTACCACTGAGTCTGACACTCAAAAAAGCATGTGTTTGTATTTGCAACCAAGGTGCTATTAGAGAATGAAATGATCCATAAACAGCAGCTTCCTGGTGGGTCCTACAAAAGTGCATCTCACTCTCTCTCTCTTTCATTCTTCATATCTTTGCATTTTTATATCTATTTTCTGAATTTTGATGACTTGACACTTGAGGCCTGGGAACTCCCCTTCCTGAGGTTAGCTAAGTCCTAGAGGTACCAAACAATTCAACTTTTGAATGCAAACCAAAAAGGAGAACCCTGTCCATTCAATCACCCATTTTATCTTTCTCCTGCTCTCCAGGTCACTGGACCCTCCAGATGTACCAGATGACGAGGGACAGCTTATGTATCCTAGAGCTTGCCCAAACTGTTCAGACTAGACAGTGTCAAGCCTGTTAGCCTTGCTCAGTCCTTCCTGCAAAACCACAATAAAGGCTGTTTCTCCCTTTTCACTTCATCCTTTCTGCCCCCTGACTGGCCCAGTGCTTCCCCACATGGTCTAACTTCTAGTTATCTATGAGCATAATGAGCTTCTTCGTTCTTGGTTTTCACACTATTCCTGATTGAAACAGATCCTAGCACACTCTTTGTGTGTATGTGTGTACACATGCATGTATACATAACATGTGAGCAAGAATATGCTAGTCTTCAATGTTTAAGAAACAGTCTTGGGCTTATTTTTCTTAAGCATCAATCCTTCCATAGACATGTGCAGCAGACATTAGGTTTGGCCTACGTGGCGTCTTTATACTGAATCATAACATCAAATTCTCATTGTCAGTATTTCAGGATGACTGTCCTGGGAACCTGTTTTAGGGTCCAAAGAGATGGTGTCAAAAATATAGAAGTCAACTGTGTTTTTATAGCTTAACAAGCATGAAATTTCATAGATAATTTAGAGCTGCCTTCAGTGGTCCAGCATCTTACAATAGAAACCTACCTGGCCTGTGTGACAATAGGGAAAGATGTGGTGGTCGAGGGTTGTAAAGGACCTCTCAGGTTGACAGTGATGGGATCCTGGGGAAAAGGAAGCTAACCTTCCATCAAGTCCTGAAGGTACTGGTGCTGTCTTGTTTGAAGCAGATGAATGAAGAGAAACTTTAGAAACAAGAATCTAGTTGTTCCCTCTGAAGATGAAAATAATAAGTGAAATCATCTACTTCTCATTTTGCCAAACTCCTTCCTCAGTTCTTGACAACCGCCTAGGTTTCTACCACAGGTGATTTAAGACACTACCCACTGGCCTCACCCAGAGAAGTCTCCAGAGAATAGAATTATTCTAAAAGAGGAGCATGGCAAGAAGACTAAACCCCAGATTCCTGGGAGGCTGGATCCATACTCCTGTTGCAATGCAGTTCCATGATTAAGTTCCTGCTAATTATTGTCTCTTTCCTGTGTGGTCCTTGAGGATAAAGGTCAGGGACCAACATCAGAGATACTGAAAGAGTGAAGAGGACCTCAAAGCCTTCTCTATAGCCACTGCTCAGGGATCCACCTCTAAATTCCTAGGACATTTCTGGTCCAGTTGTGGGAGCTGATAGCCAGGGGCAGCCTTCTGGAAAGCACGTGTTTCTCTCTAATGTGAAGATAGGTGGAGAAAGAAAGGAAACCCAGGATCACTAGGGAATCTACCTTTTGCTTGCTACTGTACATAATTTCAATTAAAATGCATACAGTGAGTGGAACGGAAATTATCTCTGGCTTTGAGATGTGAAATTCCTTTTCAGAGGGGCTAATATTTTGCTCAAGGTCACATGGCTGGTATGTGACAGAGCCAGATTCAAAGCTGATTTCAGTGCCTGCACCAGTCAAAACCCCCCAGTGTTCCCCACAGCAGGGTCAGCTCCCCATGAGCTAGTTAGAAATGCACTTTCTGAGGCTTCACCCAGATCCACTGAGTCAGGACTTCTGCAGCAGAGACTGGCACTCTGGCCTTCAGTAAGCCCTCTGAGTGACTGATGGACACCATTCCATACTTTGTTTTCTTGTTTTTATCTTCCCAAGGACAGACTTCGAAGCTCAACAAACCAGAAGCTTTCTTTATGACTAGGCAACCTTGGTTAAATTGATATCTGTCAATTTTTATGTCCTTGTGAATAAAATAAGAATTATGATACTTCAAGGTTAATGCTGGGATTATAGAGTAAATAAGTTGACAACTTGGTACAGCATATGGCAAAGAGAAAAAAATTCTTATTACTGTACCTTTTTTTTTTAGTTTTTTTTTTGAGATAGGGTCTTACTTTGTAGTTCAGGCTGGCCCCGAGCTCAGCCTCAAATTCACAGCAATACTCCTGCCTCTGCCTCCTGAAGGCTAGGATTACAGGTGTGAGTCACCACATCTGATATTGTGGTATGTGGTTACTAGGTTTCAAACCCTGCACCTTGCACTTGCAAGGCAGGCACCGGAACCATTGAGCTAATTCCCTAGCCCTATTACTGTAACTATTACCTTCACTTTCTTTCCTTTTTGCTATATCAGAGTTAAATCCAACCGCCAGAAGTAAGAAGAGAAAGAGTACAGTGGACCCTAGAGTTATGACTAGCCTCACATATAAACAAGCTGAGTTATGACTAGATTTTTAGTTTTAACTTAAGACCAAAGTTTTTAGTTACAAGCCAAATGCTAGCCACTTGCGCTTTCAGATTGTCTCAGATACAGATTTAATTTAATTCTTAAAGAGTTTTGGAAGAAATATTACATCTTTTCTTGTGTAAAGTTAATTGAGAAATCATGGGACAATGTCTGTCTAACAACAATGAGATCTCCCTGTAAAAGGAGAGACTTTGAAAGCTTTGGAGAGGAGCCTGGGACTTCAGTTTACCAGTATGAGTTACAACCAGCCCTCAGGAATGAAAAGAGTTCATAAGTCAAAGGTCTGCTATATTTTGTAGCACCATAAATTTGGGTACATTATACAAACTCTGAGCCCATTTTATGCTCTTTGAAATGGAGATAATCCTAATGGTATGTTTTGGTCACTTTCTCTCTTTGCTAAGTCACAATACCTGACACCCTCAACTTAAAGGAGGAAAAGTTTAGTTTGGCTTCAGTATTAGAAATTGCAATGTATGATTGGCTGGCTCAAATGCAGAGCAGTGTGATGGAAAAAGTCTCTTGGAAGGAAAGCTTCCTGGAAGCCAGAAAGCAGAAAGAGAAGGGAGGACATGGGGAGGAAGACATAAGTCTCCTCTCTTCTGAGCAGGTTTCACCTCTAACAGTAGGACAGCTATAGCACCCCCACTACCTAATCGCCTTCCAAACATACAGGGTTATGGGTCATTTTAGATCCAAATCATAGCATGCTATCTCACTGAATAGTTCTGAAGGATAAGTGGATTAAGGCAGGTAAAGCATCTTAGAATGATGCATAGGACACAGTAAGTGGTGAGTTAACTTCAGCCGGGACAAGGATGACACTCAGTTAGTCCACAGGTCCACACTTTTTGGCAGCTCCAACGTGATTGTCCAGAAAGTGATGGAAACAAACAGCATCTCTAGAAGGAGGACCTCCCTGCTCCACCATGTAGGTGACACTGTCTTCTCATTCTGCACAGACTCACATCATGTCACATATCCCATTGCCTGCTCTACCATAGTAATGCAAGCTGAGATGGGTCCGACCTGAAGGGGCTGGCTTTGAAGATAGAGCAAGGGGTGTGTTCTAGAAGTTAAGAAAGGTGAAGGAGGAGATCCTCTCTAGAGATTCCAAAATCTTGATTTGGAATCAAGATTGGTCCATATCTTGATCAGTAAGAGCCATTTTGAAATTCTGGCCTGTGAAACTTTAAGAGAATAGATTTGTGCAGTTTCAAAGCACTAAGTTTGTGATCCTTGTTACAGCAGCCATAGGAAACTAATACTTCATCCCTGGATTCACCATTATATGCAGTTTATAACTGACTCTTTTTCATTTATTTAGCCAAATGGCCTCAATCTCCTGTTTCTACAGCAATACTGTCCTCAGGGTGCTACTCATTCTTAATTACTTTTCTCATTTCTGAGACAAAATACGAGATACCCATAGTTAAATGAGAAAAAGTTCATTGTAGCTCATGTTATGTAGATGTTTCAGGCTATAGAGTTGGCTGGCTTCAGGTACGGGTGGCATAGCAAAAGAGAAACAGTTCGTGGCAGGTAGGAGACAACAAGACAGCAAGCAGCAGCAGCACGTGGCAGCAGCAGCCTTCTTCCTGTCCCTTATATTCTAGCAACGATACTAGCTCTTAGGGTGGACAATACTCATACCCAGGATGGAGCACCCTTAGTCCTAGCAACACACCATTAATCTCCAGCATCAGATCCTTAATCCCAGCATTACACACCCTAGGTCTAGTCACCTCTGGAAGGCCCCGCCTATAACTGCATGAGGCTTTGGGGGGACATCTAGACACAAGCCACAGCAGGCATCAAAAAGAATTTTTCACTATATAATTATGATCTGAGAACCAACTCATAGACACGTGCTTAACATCTCTACCACAAAGCCTAAGGATTTGGTACCTAAGTCCTCACCAGTGGGACCACGGTCTATTCATGCGCAGCCTTTGAACTCAGTCTCTGGTAACTCCCCAGAGAGGTATGAAAAAAGCAGAGCTCTTCTAGCAGTCCTCCTTCTCTGGCACCCCCATCTGCCTGCATTCTGTTGGGCAGGAACCACTCAAAGGGAATGCCGCCCCTCCTTTATACCAGCGCAAGGGAGACCAAATGTGGCTCTGTCAGCGATTGGGAGATCAAAGAGCCATCACTCCCCACCCCAGCGGTGCAGCTTTGGAGAACAGAAAGCCCCACCGCTCTCCCTCTGTGGGGCTGTGATGACCACCTCCTGCTGCCTGCTCCCCTTGGCCTCTTAGGACTTGACCTTGACCACTTCCAAAGTTTTCAAAATAGATAGGAGAGTCCCAAGGTTTCTAATACATGCAAATGATAAATGCTTGAAAGCACAGAAATACTAAGGACCATGATTTGATCATCACACATTGTATTGTGTATTGAAGGATCACACTGTATCCTACAGCGGAAAAGTAAAAATGATAGCTGAGGATGTGGCTCGGTGGTGCCAAGCCTGCCTGGCAAGCGCAAGGTCCTGAGTTGAATCTCTGGTATTGAAAAGAAAAGAAAAATAAAAAATAAAAAACAGAAGACAAAGAAAAGTAAAAGTTACAGCACATGTTTTTAAGTATTGTAGTACAATTTACGTATTTACGTCTAATATATTAACACGTTTAATTCACAGCAAAAGAATTTAATGTGATGATGTTAATCACAACAAATGAAAGATTTATAGAAATGTAAATTGACGGTGCCCTAGAGGACTGTAGGCTGCTGGTGGGCTGCACTGCGCGGACAGGCTGTGTCTGAATCGCGCCGTTCATCCTGGGCTGTTGCAGTCTGCAGGCTGGAGCTGGAGGCCCAGTGTGGATGAGAGCCCACGAGGGCCCTCCTACCCACACCCTCTCCACACCAGCCCTGCCATCACCTTTCCTTGGGGCGTGACATGCTTCTAAGACCTTCGCGTCTCCACAGGAATGACAGTCAATCTGTGATGGCCTGTCCGCCTGAGAGGGCCGGAGCTGGAGGAAGCCCGCCCCTCCCTGGAGGAAGCGAGCTGCGTCTGAGGAGGACTGCGCAGACTCCGGACCCAGACGCTCTCCATTTCCAGGAAATGTTTATTCCAGCTCATTAATTCTAGCTTGTCCTAGGGACCTAAGCTGGAAAAAACATAACTCTCCGGTGGAGTTTAGGAAGTTTTCTAATGTAGTTCTAGTGCCTGCAGAGAGGCTGACTACTGGGGAGCGGCTGTGTGTTCTGTTGCTCTGGGACAACCTGAGTGTTGGGAGGTGCGTGGTGTCCATCAGCTCTACCGATCCCGAGATGCCGAGGACCCATCACAGAGCCATGGTCTTGTTTTCAGGCTGACATGAATGTGTAGACGTCTCAGGGCTTTACTAAAGGAACTGACATGAAATTGAGGGGCCTCTTCCTTGCCACACATCACAATGAGATTAACTCTCCCTGAACATTTTATTAGTCTGGGAAAAATGTAATAATACCAGAAAATTGTCTCAGCATTGGAAACTCTCTTGTCTGAATGATTCTCTTTTCTAATTGTACAAACTTTAGGAAATCACTTTTACACTACAGAGTTCCTCTGCGCAAAACAGAGCAGCTGCAGGTACTTGTTTATCGATTATGGAAAGGAAGTTATATGTGTGGCAAATCTTTGTCACTGTATAGAGGAGAGTCTTTGGAGTGATGTCTGTTTAAGCTTGTGACCCATCTACACAGCTGCTAACTGGTTTTAGGAAAGCTCCCTATCACTGGGGTTTTTCTCTGGAAAATAGGGATGAAGTTAGCTCTCTTATGTGGTTTCAGTGAACCAGCCAAAGAATGACGCTTCTTATGTAGTTTTAGCTCTTTATTCAATACCTGCCACATCTATGGACTAGGTTCTATAAATTATTATCTCTTTCATCTTGTTGCTATCTTTGGGGGGCATGACTTTAAGGTCTTCTCTTAAAATATACTGTCCAAAATTCAATACAGTATTCTAGACAGGATCTGATCTTCCTGGTATATTGATATCTAGGATTTATCTGAGGTCTTTTCTCATTTGTTTTAGTCATGTAAACTGGTATGTGTGGTCCTCATAATAGCAATGTCAGGGTCATCAAGAGTGTAGAAGACTCATAGCCATTTTGCTTGCCATGATCCAGGAAGAAGCCCTGATCTTTGATCTTCACCCAGAGACTATCAACACAAAAGTCCAGCTTTTGAGCTCCTGGCTGCTTAAAATCAAGGCTGCATCTAAGGACAGCTCATGAGGCCTATTTTTCTTTCCATAGCATAACTTGCTGGCCGGAGGGAAGAGGAAGCTGATGTTTCCATTGGCAGATTGTAATTCCGCAAGAATGAAGCAAACTGATTGTGTGATAGGGGAACATTCAGGAAAGTAAGCACAGGACAGTACTCTTCGCCAGATGGGGACACATCAAGTTTAAAGGGAGCTCTTTGGGTCCAGCCAGTGTCTGTAGTTTGTGAACAAACTCACTGAAAATCTGTGTTGACCGACTGTACTTCATCCTATGAACAAAACTCTTCTGTTTATTCGTATATCCCTTCAATAGTTGGCAGAAAAAATTCAGGGCTCACTATGTATTAAAATCTATTATTGTAGTAACAGGAGAGCTGTGTGTGGTGACACATGCTTGTAATTCAAGCATTCTGCAAAGTTGAGGCAAGAGGATCAAAAAGTCAAATCCAGACTGGGCAATTTAGCAACTTAGCAAGAAGTTAGCTCAGAATAGAAAATTAAAAAACAGCTGTTGGAGTTGCAGCTCAGTGTGATGGCCTGGGGTTCAACTCCCATTCTCTCTCTCTCTCTCTCTCTCTCACACACACACACACACACACACACACACACACACACACCGTGGTACTAAAAGAAATAGCAATAGATGCCATTTATTGGACAACTACAATTCTCATGTAATTTTTTCACTTTAAAGGTTAGACAGTGAGGTTTAGAGGTCAATCACATGTCTAGGATCACACACAGTAGCTTAAGGAGCAGGGTCCTCTGGATTTTTATCCTCATTGGCAGCTCCTCCCTCCTGGACTCAGCCAGGGACTAAGCTCTCCCCTTCAGTCATCTGCGGGGGAACTTCTCCAAATCCTGCTTTGACCTCCTTCGCCCTCCCTGCACATCTGCCCTCGGATCTTCTCCTCGGATACTTGTTTTCACCTCCTTGCTGCCTGCCAGTCGTATGGGTTCTCTCTTTGCTTTCATCTCCCCTAGATATTTGTTTCTCCTGAGAGGCACGAACACACAGGTGTCCCCCACGGCCCTTGCCCCGCGCTGGACTCTGGCAGGAAAAGCCCCAGGCTGGGGAGCTGAGTCCCTGGGGCAAGTCACCGCTGCACAACCGTTGCCCTCAGGGAGCTTTGCGCCATCAGCAGTGTTGACGCTCTCATGTGCGGTAAGGCGAGCCGGGCAGGGAGAGAAGGAAGGAGCGTGTAAGTGGGAAGAGAAGAGAGAAAGGGGGAGAGAAAGGAGGAGGAAAAGCAGAGACAGGAGGAGAGATGGTGCCCGGCTTGAGACCTCAGGGCCGCGTCAGAACAGTGGTGGTCCTGGGAGTCATTACCATTTGTTACGGAGGACACAAAGCAGGTTTGCAGGTGCTGCTTGGGTCTGGGCCGCGAAGGGACCATCGAAGTATCAGTTACTGTGAGCAGAAGAAAAGCAGCATGTGAAAGGAAATTCCCAGTTCGTAACCAAACACGGGCTTTCCCAGCCCTCCGGTTTAAATTTCTCTCCAGGGGAACTCTGATCTCCCCCAAAACCGGTAATAAAAATAAAGTGCTTGGAAGATGTATTTGAATTTCCTGTCAGTTTAACCATTTGTCTATTCATAGTAAGAGTGGCGGCTAAAAGGAACTGTATTTTCTTGCTGAGCATTTCTGGTGGTGGTGGTGGCGGTGTCAAATTCTATCCTACCCCCCTCAGATGCAGTTGATAGAATTGATAGTTTATCAGGGAATGTTGCCCCTGACACATCTGAGGCTGGATGGAGGATATGGGAAGAAGAGATCTGATCTATAGGAGCTCGGCATCAAGACCAGATTCCTTCTCCTGTGAACAAAACACCAACTCAGTATTAAGTGAGATAGTACTTATTCCTCCTCCTCTTCCAAGTGCAAACTACCTTTCCTCAGGAAGCCCTTCTTTATTCTCTCGAGTTGACCAAACTACTTGTTTTCATAATAACTGACAGCTTTCTATTATAGTACTGACCATAGTTTGTAATGATATCAGTCTATATCATTATAATACTATCTATACTGTGTATAGTCTTATAGAAATATATACATATTTAACTTTATTTACTTGATTTGATTTGCAGTTTGTTAGCCACCTCTTTCTAGTTAATAAATCTATAGGCTCTGTAACAGCCGGATTGAATTTGTGCTCCCTACCATTGTATTTCCTTGCATTGTTGTAGATACTCAGCAAATATTTTTTTGAATAGGAAGTTAAAGGAATCTGTTAGGAAAGAAAGGAAAGAAGATTTAGACTGTTGAGCCTAGGTCAAGGGGTACGGGTGGTGTTAGCAGGGCTGCTTCATGAGTGCTTTCTCCCAGGTCTTAGTATCATGAAAGTATGAGTTTCCATTCAAACACTGAACAATTTTTATGCTTCTGGACTCTGTGACTCACATGTAAAAATATTTTTTTGTTGTTTTGGCTGCTAAGAAGCTTAGAGTCAATTTTCTTACCTTCCTAGTTCTAACAATAGTATTATATTTTAATACATTACCGAAGGTACTAATCTTGCCCCTGATTTCCAATATTTTAAACTTATTTTAATTTATTCTTTTGATATTTTAATAATATTATATTATACCTTTTCAAAAGTGAAACTTTGAGCTGGGTGTGGTGGTGAGCACCTGTAATCTCTGTATTCTGGGAAGTTGAAGCAGGAGGATTTCGAATTTGAGGCTAACTGTATTTGCAGTACCAGGGTGTCGGGAGCAATTCTGTATCATATTAGGGAAAAATAATTTTACAATTAAAACAAAAATTTGGCTGAGTTTGCTTGCCTACAGGCCAGCTATGGCATATCCAGACATAAGTCTGTCTTCACCTCCTGTAACAACAAAGACCCCAAAAGTCCCTCATGCTGTGATGCTCCAGGGCACAACTATCCCAGTTGAAGACACCCGAGGACTTTGATTGTTCTAGGATGTACTGAACTCATTGCCTTCCCAGTGACCTGTTATATTTGTTACTCTTGATGTACCAAAGCTACTGCCCTCTTAGACATCTGTTACATGCTGGCCTCTGAGTGACCTGTTACATTCCTTACTTCCCATGTACTGAATAAAAGGGTGGCAAGACTAGATTTTTATTCTTTGCTGCCCAGAGCAGTATGGATTAGGCCCAAGCTCAGCTTCTTCTCTAAGTCTCATTTCTGTCTATATATTAATTAATTTGCCTTGTGCTGTCAGGCTTATAGGAGACTAACGCTTAACTCTAGAGATTCTAGTTATGTCTCCTTTCCTTGTTTCCTACAGCGGGGATTAAAGCCAGGACCTTGTGCTAGTTAGGCAGGTATGATGCCACTGAGCTACATCCCTGGCCTGACCTTGTCTCAAAAATACAAATTTATAGGGGCTGAGGATGCAGCTCAGTGTGAAGGCCCTGGGTTCAGTTCTCAATGAGAGAGAGAGAGAGAGAGAGAGAGAGAGAGACACTGGTATAAATCAGTGCTTGAATAAATAATGGTTAGGTATGCATCAAACTTATAACTACATATTTTAATATACTCAGTGGTAAACTTGCTCCTGATTTCCAGTATTTTTCTAACTCTAATTTACTCTTATTATTTTTCTATATTTGTTTATATTTTAATAATGTACTATACCTTTCTAGAAATGAGATTTTGTTCAATGCTTAAATACATAAACATTTATGATTACTGATGCTGAAAGCAGTGCAAGGCACACTTTATATAGTACTGATGCTTTAAAAGGACGTTAGATTCCTCGTTAATTTCCTGGAGATCCCCTCCAGAGTTATGTAACATAGACACCTGCCGGTTGGACTCCATCAGAGTCAGGATTCCAGATGGAAGCAGAGTTGTATATAAGATAATCAACTGTCTACTACTTCACTTTGAGTCCTCAGACACTATCATAAGGACTATTTAAACCTTGCAAAAATTTTAAGCAGGAGAACTTGACTTATGGTTTTTTTCACATATTTCAAAGTCTGGCCCCATGTGACCATCTCCTTGGCCATAAGTGACTGTGACATATGTCACACTGATCCAACTGGGGGAGCCATGTTGATATTAAAACTTAATGCAGTGGAAAAATAATTCTCCCAAAGGAAAATTTTAAAGGAATTACTAAGTATTCTCTGTTATCCTTCTGTAGGCTTGAAATGAAAACAATAATTTAAAAGCTTATGTTCCCCCAACCAAATAAATAACCACAATCTGCTCCCACTGTAGAGTTCTGTAATTACATTATTCTGAATAAATTCAATAGAATCTATTTTGTGGTATTGTTTTTGTATTTTACTATATTAAGCCATTCCAGATGGTGACTGAACAACATATCTTTGAAGAGTCTTTTATTTATTTTCTCTAGTTTAATAATTGCATTGCAAAGCTTTTGCAACTTTTTAAGTTGCTCTCTATGTTTTGCACTCGACTCAGTAATTGTTAACTGAAACCATTCCTAGTAATTCTATTTTGGTGAAAAGATTTGGCAAATATTAATGCATTCCTAGTAGCTTATATGAACATTCAGCACATATTAATGCTCGTGTAAGCTATTATTTTGAAAATTAATTAAGGGAGATTATGGCAAGAACTGACAAATGACTAAACACTCACAATTATAACCAAATTTACAGTTTGTTTGAAGATTAATAAGAAATTGGACAGACCTTTTAGTTTTGAGAGATATATTGCTTTAGTAATAATGGAAGTGTTTTTAAAATTTAAAAATATACATTTAAGTCTAATGGGGCCAGGCACATTTTTAATGCATACACACCATGCCTTGGGGTCTTCAGAGTGTCAGGCAAGCCATCAGAGTCCTGTTTGCACAAAGTCTCTGTAGGTATCCTGGGAACATACTTGGGAAAAATTTGGAATTAATATTCTCAAACAGAGAGAAAATCCTCTCCCCAGCAATGACGAAGGCCCTGGATTGAAGGGACTCGCAGGATGAGAGTATTCCCCATTATTTCCTTCCTGAGGCTGGTTTCTGGTCCACAGGAAAGGGCTTCATGAGACCATAAAATAGGCTCTGGACAAGCTGCTTAAGAACGTACCTCAAGGCAGAAGACAGGAAAACTGAGATTCTTAATATTTTGAGAGCCAGCCATGGAGACATTCCCTGCTTTGGATGCTCAGCATATCTGCCAGTGACCATCATCTGATCCTTCTCAGAGAGATCACTGCTTTCCATGCTGGTGTTATTGCTCATGAGTTTCCTGTCTTCATTTCCAGTAAACTATCTTCTTACCATTTACAGAATGTTTTCTTGTCCTATTCTGACTTCTGAATTACGACAGAGCTGGGGGTTTTGGAGGAGAATAAGTGACAGCCCGGTAGATGACAGTGTTGGTCTTGCTGTGTCTTGAGTTAGTGTTCAGGCCCTGAGGCCAGCCTGCTATAGATTTGTGTCACATCTTCAGAGCTAACTAGCTGAATAACAGCTGAAAAATCATTCTTCTTTCAGTTTTCTGGTCTACAAAACTGGGCCAATTGTTGGGCTCACTTTGAAGGATGGTTAATATTTGTAAAGCACTTAGAGCAACACCTGAAACAACTGGACTGTATTGTGTGTTAAATAATTTGAGTAGGTCATACATGACTTTGGCTATAGAGAGGTGTGGAAAGGTGTTGAAGAACAGTCTGTCAGCTCCAGTGAGAATGATTTAAAGACAAAAAAGACAACAGAGTATGAGAACAAACTGGCCATGGGAATCCCCAGACATGAAGCACTGGGACTTATGTTACAGTGGCAGCTTCAGAAAAGAAAAAATTGGCGGGACATTGAAAAAAACAATGGGCGAATCATGGTGAGAGAAGATTTTTTGAGAGCTGAAGTTGGAAATAAATGGTTCTAAGTTTATAATCTTAAGGGATTAGCAAAATGATGGCACTGTTGGAAAGAGTGAAGAAATTTTGGAAGGAGATGCCTATTTCAGCAGGGAAGATAGGAAGTTCAGACTGTGCCAATACAGGAGGAGCAAATGGACCATGAGAGCTATGCTCACTGGGGCCCTGCACTGCACAAGTGGGACGATCTTGAATCAATTGTAATGCTTCATTAAGATGTCTGAGGGGTATAAGATGTCCTGTGCATGATCTTATGGCTCTGTCACCCAGAAACACACCCCGGATTTAGGATAAATTTGTTTGGTACTGGGGTATTGCTTTAGTGGAATGTCATATGTCAACAGTCTGGGAAAACAAAATGCTATATTAACTCTAACGTGTGTGTGTGTGTGTGTGTGTGTGTACACAAAGTTTAAATCAATCTGTATTTACATCAGAAAATAAAATGTAGCTTAAAGACACAATAGTTTCATTTTTATTTGTATCATTTTAACCTTATAAGATACTTGCAAAGTGATTTCCAGGTATGCTTTTAAGATCTTTGCATATGTATTCTCTTCTAATCATCACACCAAGCCTATGAGGTAGGTCACACTACTATCTTCATGTTAAGGAACAGGAAATGGAGACACGGAGGCAGCTAGTGACCTGTGGTTCCATTCAATAGAGTTTTGAGGAAAAGAATTGTGTGCAAATAATTTATGGAGTGCTCCAGGGTTGAACGGTAAAAGAGTTGGGGGATGAAAGGGGAGAGAGTGACACTAAGCAAGGGTGCAATTGTCTCAGCAAAGGAGAAAAACTTACTGAATCAGTACACCCTTATATAGGAATTGAGGCTCGATCCGCAAAATGAAACCGAAACATGCCAGAAATAAGGAGAATTTTCTTATTCATAAAGTAGTAGAAATAGTACGGAGCAATTTGAGGATCTAATATAATTACCACTCTAGAAAAACAACACCATTACTTTGCCAGACGGGTTACAGCAAGGAGGATCTAGCTTGCCCTCACTCTGGCAAATAGCACCTAGGTATACATCACAACTATGGATAAAAAAAGCAGCATGCAGGGCCTCAGCTCCTCCTCAGAGTATGGTTCTGTTTCGTGTGTTCTCATACCTCATGTTCTTTTGTGCTTTTACATTGTCCCTCCAGAAAAGGGTCAGGTTATTTCTAGTCAGTTCTGGATTCTTTGAAGGGGGGACCAGTCCTTTGCAGAAGTCTGTATGTAACCATTTTGCACATGTATTGTCTAAGAAGGAGGCATCATGTTCCTCCTCAGAGTACATAGCATATTCAAGGACACATGAGTATCTCCTCTTGTGTCTTGTCTGCCAAACATTTTCTTTTTGCATGAGGCTGCAAGCTCTCCAACACGAAGAACCTTCAAAGCAATGGAAGTTTAGTACCACAGAAGGGAGCATCAGTCTAATCATTCAGCAGAGCTCTGGAGTGAAAGTTATACCTCAGACTCACCTTAATCAAAGGCAGAAAAGTTGAGCTTCCCATGTCTGTGAGTCATTCACTATCAGTCATTTCCTCTTCCAGGGCTAATAAGGGAAATGTATCATTGGATTTTTACACCTGTTGTCAAGGTGGCTCCAGTCAGTCTAAGGTCACCAGTCCTCCAAGGAGGAGCCACAGATACTAACTGTTGGATGAAAAACACAAGAGAGGTGGTAGATGGTTGGGGTGGGGACACTGTTGGTTCCCCAGGGATGTGGGGTCCCAGCAGTATCTATGTTGAACTTGTAGAGGACCAATTAAGGAGACCAATTATTATTTTGCTGTTATTTCAATTTGTTGATTTGGTTCATGTTTGTTTATACAGAGATGTCTGGCATTGATCTAAGACATGTAAATCTGTCCATGCACACTCATACACATAGCACCCATATTCACACACACTGAGAATATGCAAAATTGATGCCGTCCAGATGTTATGTGTCAGATAATATAAAGCAGTGACTCATGAGAAGCCTACAGAGGTTCTTTATGTGGCTTTTCTGAATTTTCAAAAGGCTAGATTGATAGCCCATATTGTGAAAGGTAGGAGATTTTTCAAAGGTAGATGAAATCTCTCTATATTCCTGCCTGGCATAAGAGGCTGGAGGTGGGCAGTAGGTGATGTCTTTTGGACAGGGCATATGCGTTTGCCACAGGCTTTACCACTGTTGGGTGTCTCTTGGCTGTCACACTCTTCTCATCCTTTCTCTGGCTCCAATGTAAACTCTAACTTCCATTCTATGCAATTTCTTGACCATATTAATTCTCCTTTGCCTCTTGAGACTGAAAACTCATGCCAGTTGTTGTAAATTTTTCCTTCTTCCTCTTACTAGTGTTTTGACTAGGTTTT